>MCJB01026562.1:37711-87395 GCA_002018475.1 Nicotiana obtusifolia | reverse complement strand
AACTATACGACGATGAGCTTTAAACAGTTGGTTTCTTTAACAACTCTCGTTTATAGCTATATATTTTCTTTATATATTTTCAGCTAAATATGTATTATATTATGCAGATGACAGGAAAAGGTCGAGGTCGAGAAAAGGGTAAGAAACAAAGCAGGAGGGTAGAAGATCACACTCCAATTAGTCCTGCCGTTCCAGAGTTGCAGATGCCTACGTATCTTCCTCCACCCCGGGGCTATTCTGAGCTGCCCCAGCATCACCAGCCCTACACATTCGTGCAAACACCGGGTCTTCCGTCACAGGGACCTTGGATTGTACGTCTGACGTACAGTCCACCTACTGCACATCCACGTGGATCTCAGCCATCTTCATCGCATGGACCGCATCGGTCCATGTCACATCCACATGGAGCACATTCATCATCGCCGCAGCCACTGGGGTTGTTGCCACTCGGGTTGCTGCCACTCGGTTCACAGCAATCAGTGACATGTCCCATTGCGGCACATACAGCTGCGTCGCAGGGCTCGCAGCCATCTTCGTCGGGTAATCCATCTGTTACAGGCATTCCCATGCGGGATCCTACCTCTGACCCCCCCACACCGTCCACACATGCCCCTGCTGATGATGACGAGGAGGTGCATCGGGATGAGTACGGCAGGATCATTATAGTCCCTGAGGGTGACGGGTAAGAGTTATTAGTTATTTTTAACGTTTATTGTTTTCTACGGTTTTACTAAGATATTAATGTGTTTTTTTTTTAATTACATTAAAGGTTTAACCCTTGTAATGTTACAACGAGGATAATCATCCAAGCAACTCGAAAGCTATATGATAGCCCTTATGCGTCTTGGAGTGAATTTCCATTCACGCTTAAGGAGGCAATTTTCAATGAATTTAAGGTATAAATGTTCTTTCAAGCAGTACAATTATTTATATTTATGATATTTCCATCTAAATACTATGATATTTCCATCTAAATACTTAACTTCTCAAATACAGAGCAAGTGTGTGTGGGAACACCGCTATAATGCGGAGGTGGCTGCTAACTTCAATCTCAAGGCACGCAAGCGGTTGTCCCATTGCTTTTCCAAAGCTAGAAGGACGAACACGAA
This sequence comes from Nicotiana obtusifolia, assembly GCA_002018475.1. Taxonomy (NCBI): domain Eukaryota; kingdom Viridiplantae; phylum Streptophyta; class Magnoliopsida; order Solanales; family Solanaceae; genus Nicotiana; species Nicotiana obtusifolia. The sequence goes on along the minus strand of MCJB01026562.1, from coordinate 86,286 downwards.
GCCCTCCTGATTGCAAGATGGTTTTTGGACTGATCTGCAAAGGCAATGAGCAACCACAGATTTCCTAAATAAGTGCGAGCAAGGAAAGAAATCTCGTGCTTCGGAGATGGGAGGCTCTCTGCACACTGGAGGTGCGATCAGCCTCGGTTCAATAAAGAGGAAAATGGTACGTAATTGCTTAAGTTAATTTTAATTTTCAACGTCTAATCTGTTTATTAACTAAAATTTATGACTTTTCAGGAGAAGAAGTTAGGCCGTCCGATCAGGCAAGATGAGTTATTCAAGCAAACTCATACTGTCAAGAAGAAGAAAGATTCGGATGAAGTAAGGTGGGTCGAGGACCGAGCCTCGGCTGTACATGTAAGTTTTCAATTTTTATTAAGTACTTTGATTTAGTTTTATATAAATTTTGAATACTAATTTAATTTTTCTTATAGAGTTGCTTCACAGCTGAGTTGGAAGAGTTTGTACGCAGCAAGCCACCATCTTCATCGGGCGAAACAATCCAACCGTCGGAGGAGGATGCTGAGAGACTATGGACGCAGGCGGCTGGCGGTCCAAAAGGGGGGAAGGTATACGGGCTTCCCGCTAAGCAATTCCACCGCTATAGGTGTGGAATGCAAGGAATAGGCACTTCCTCGCAAGCGGAGTCGCTTGATGGGGATAGCCTCTCCTCTATCGGGACCATGTAGCAAAGCTCACATCCGAGCTAGAAGCTGTCAAGGAAAGAGAGAAGAAGAGAGAAGAAAGAGAGAAGGAGAAAGATAAACTTAGAGATGCTCAGTATGCTGCTCTACAAGAGCAGATCAAATCTCTCTTAGCTCCTGGCTCTTTTCCGATTCCCCGGTCACGTGAATCATCGCCGGGTGGTCAGCTTGATGATGACACTTCATCCGGCGATGACGCTCATGATGTAGACATTAGTAGACGTTGAATTGTAATAATAGCTTATATAATGTATAAGTTCATTTGAACTTTAAACCTTGTTGTTGTTTAATGTTGTTGTTTAATGTGTTGTTTATTGTAGTTGTTATTCTCATTGTTGTTTGTTGTAGTTTTTCTTGTCGTTGTTGTTGTTTTAATGGCATGAAATGCTTATTTAGGAATTTGGTAAAACTGGCAGGTGGTGTAGCTGCCAAAACAGGCAGTTTCTGGAAAAAATGAACCAAAAATAGCGACCAACTTTGGTCGCCAGTTGGTCGCTATTTTGCTGGAAAAAAAATTGATTCTGCAAATTGGCGACCAAAGTTGGTTGCTAGTTGGTCGCCAATAGCGACCAACTTTGGTCCCTAACCAAAAATACAGAAAACAAAAATCAGCAGTTAGCGACCAACTTTGGTCGCTAACTGCTGATTTTTGTTTTCTATATTTTTGGTCGCTAATCTATGAATTTTAAAAAAATTATAATTAATTTAGGGACCAGCTTTGGTCGCTATTTAGCAAATTAAATTAATTTAAAATAAATAAAAGTGACCAACTTTGGTCGCTAATTGGCGACCAAAGTTGGTCTCTACATGTTTTTCCGGAATGTTTGGTTCTTTTGGGTTGGAGACCAATGTTGATCGCAAATTAGCGACCAAAGTTGGTCGCTATCTGTTTGTGACCACCAAATTACTAACCAGACCATTGTGGTCGCTTTTTGGTCGCTTTTGGGCAAATGGTGACCAACTTTGGTCGCTTTTTCCGGTCGCTTTTCACCTGATTTTTAGTAGTGTCTTCTTTGATAATTTTGATCTTCTCTATGATATAAGGAAGTAAGAAGATAAGATGCAAGAGACCATGATCTCTTACAAGAAGTGAATAAATGGCATGTTCCGCCTCATATGCTACATATAGAGCATGTATCCAGTGATCTTTATACAATTCTTGCTCAACATTCACGAAGAAAAGATCTTATCAATTTTAGGTGTTCTTGCACCGGTGCAATTTTTTCCTTTATCAAAGCAACTGAATAAGAATTGGAATTGAGCAAATCATTTAGGTTTATGAGTAGAAGATTCATGAAGAGTGGTCTGTCACTCATGGGGAAGCAGAGTTGAGATAAGCTTGGAACTTTCAAGTAAAAATGTTTGAAATCTTCCTTTAGGAGTTCAATATTTTCTTGCAAATCCAGAGTTGTAATATTACTTTCATTGGTGTTCTCTTCATTTCTTGATTTCTCTTCTAAGTGGAGAACAAGAGTTGCTACCTCCCTAGTAAGTGCTCCCACACATGCGATGAGATCAAACAATTTATCATGATGAATAATGTCCTTAGGCATATCAGTAAGAATAATCAAGAGGAAATCTATCATGACATGAATTAATGTTTCGAGGTGAAGTGCTAGTGGTAATAACATTTACCATGTGCTCTTGTAGATGAATCAGATATTCTCGAAGATCATATCCGGAGAGGCTTCTAGGAGCTGCTTAATGAAGCGTCCAACTTCTGCTGATTTTGAAGCTTTCAAATCTGTAGAACATATGTGCATAAACTCCAATGCAACAGGAATAATCTTCACAAGCAGATGAGCTAGCATGACTGGAGAGGGACCAAGTGTATTAAGAAACTCTAAATTGAAGTATCGTACTCTCTCAACCATAAGCTGAATCTGAGGTAAGACGTATTCAACTATCTCATGCTCAATGCAACCATTTAATTTCAACCCAAGGAAATCCCTTACATTGTCTCGTAGATTCTGAAGAACTTCATATTGAGACAAAAAAGAAGAGCAGAGCTCCGGATAGGCTATTATCCCACGTAATTTCGCGAGGAGGGCATCCCAAGGTTCAACCAACTGCTCCACAGTCATGGTGACACTTGATTTAGGATGATGCTGCGAGCTGATACAACTTCTTATATTTTCCAGGCGGCGAGGAACGACCTGATCCATGTCGTATTTAACCAGCATGTCATATCCATTCACATAGAAAATTGACTTAAGCAGATCTTCAAGATGTTGTGTTTCATTTGACATCTCGGCACTTAAACCATCCAAATTGGAATAAGAAAGCTGGATAGATGTCCACATTGATTTCAGCTGCAGTTTCAGCTTTTCAATTTGATCCATGTCAAGAGCAGTTTGATCTTTTTCATTCTCTAACCTCCTTATGAAATCCAGAAGACTGACAATGTCCTCGAGAAGTTCAGCAAATGACACCTGCCAAAAATCTGACATATCCACAATATGAGTATTGCAGAGATGTGAATGCTAAGATGAATGTACGGTTATACAAGATTAGATAAGATTAAAAGTGATAGCAAAAAGGTGAAGTAGCATGCATTGAAGATAAAATGAGAGAAGGTCCCTTGAGATGCATGGTTTGATCATGTCCTGCAACGACCTACATATGCACCAGTTTGTACGTGTGAAACTATAATGAGTGAAGGTATTAAAATGGGACGAGGTAGACCTAAAATCACATGAGAAGAAGTTGCCTTAAAAGATCTACAATTTATTAGGATTAATACAAACTTAGCTAAAGATAGAGCACAATAAAAGAAATAAGTCCATATAGGTGATAACTACCAGTTGGAAGTAGGATTTAGTGTTGTTAGAGAATTTTTTTAATTATTATTATTATTATTATTATTATTATTATTATTATTATTATTATTATTTTTTTTATTATTATTATTATTATATATCTTCAACTTTTTTTTTTTTTTGGTTGGTATGATAACGATATGAGTTGAGCTTAAATGGAAAAATGAAAATTCATATATAACAACCCCAATTTGTTTCATGTGATTGAGACATAGTAGTAGTAGTTGTTGTCGTATAATTTGTATTTTAGTCAATTTAGAACTAAAAATAATTTCATAATTAGCTACTTTTTAGTGTAAACAAAGATAAAGTCTAATTTATCTGTACTTAATAAGAATCTTAATCATTCATATCTCAATCATTATGCGTGTTTATTTTTTAGATTTGAATTTTAATCATTCAAATCTCAACCATTAAATGCGTTTATTATTTTTCTTTTACAACAACTTAATTGATCTGAATTGATTTGAATGATTGACACCTATAACAAAATCTTAATATTATTAAGATGTTATCCATTTAAAGATTTGTACAAAGAAGGCACTTCACCACTACTCTATCCACACTCAACACTACTACTACCTACCATTAACTATTTAACTAGCACCACTATTAGTTGTCACCACCACTTGCCTTTACAATCATCCACAACAACCACTTTTACCACAATTACCTCCATGATGTTACCATCATATTTCGCCAACCACCGGTATCAATCGCCACCACCACCAACTACATCCATCAACCACTGTCATTAACTACTATTGTTCGCCACCAACACAACCGAAAACCATTATCATCAATCGCCGCCACCATCACCGACCACAATTGCTACTCAGCACCCACAACCATCATTATTAGCTATCATCACCACAACCACGATATAAATTATTTTTTTTCTAATATTTGTTGATACAGTTTTAAGATTAGTTAGTTTTTAATTTGAATTTTATAATTTATTAAATTTCAATAATGAGAAATTTTATACATTTAAATGTTAAGAAAATAAATGATCATAATTATTTAGTATTCAGATCTTAATACAACATCTTAAAATTCAGATGTATACTTAGATTCATAAATATTAATCTTAATACACATTTTAATATTCAGATATATATTCGTATTTATACATCTTAAACTTTAAAGAGAAAAACTAATGGGGCCTAACAGAAATTGTGTTTAACGGCATTTTTCCCAAAACACATAAAATGCTAATTATCAGCCTTTTTCTCCGAACACATGAAATGTTAACTATCGGCTTTTGTATTTCTTTTGAAACAGATAACAATTTATTTATAAAATTCATTTCAGCATTTAAATGTACTTTTTAGCACTTTGAACTGTTGAGCATATTAATCTATTCATGTGATTAGAGTCCTAACAGCTCAGGTATAACAACGCAATTATCATGGATGCGCTCTACTACACCAAACAGACTTCTAAATTATCTACGTTTTAGGAAAGTGATTACTTTTTCTAATTATCACGAAAAATATTTTCAAATAGATGCTTACATGCTTTATATATGCCATTTCATATTATGAACTTTTGGACAACAACTCTTAAAAACTTTGAATTGTTATAAAATATAGCTCAAAGTAACAATATAGAATAAGAAAAAACAAGCTCAAAGATATAGAGAGAAAGAGAGAATTGATTCTTATTTCTTCTTCAATTGTGTTATGTTTCTTATATATTACAAGGCCTTTATATGGGACGAAAAAGTGAAGAATCGCAATTGTAAAATAGTGAGTGGAATAGCCACTATTTAGTTGAATGGCCACTAGAAATGGCCACTATTGAGTGGAATGGTCACTACATAAATATGTCATTGAATATGTCATTAAGCATGTGAGAGGAAGATCATAGAGGAAGATTATGAGGGGATATGGAGATAATGAAGAAGAGTAGTGAGCATTACTCCTTTAGTGATTACGGACATCCACCATAATTCAAGATTTTACGACATGCGTAACGTTATAGTATCTGAAGAATTATTTGGATAACCATCAATATTAGCTTTACTTTGTGAACATATGATAATGAGTTGTCTGCTTCGCCTTTCACTCTTTCTCCTTTATTTTCTTTTCCTCTTTCCATGATTATAATTTTCACTAGTCAAGTGCCAAAATAGCTTTTCTTTCCCTTCGTTTTAAGTTTTCAAGATCTGCATAAAAACGCATAAAGGTTTATGAGGAGAAAAGAAGAGCAAGAAATAGAAACAAAATACATATGATAAACTGAAGAAAGAAGCGTAGACCCATAGCAGGAAGAATTTACTGGAAAAAATGGATTGGATTGGGCTCAAAATAATTATTAAAAACTGTTTGAAAAATTTTACGTTGAAAACAACTGATTGTTCATCTTGAAAGAAGAAAAAAGAAGCCAATGGAGAGATAGCTAGAACAGTGTGAAGAAAAAGAAGAAGCAAGAAATAAATTCAACAAGAATTTGGCTGCAGCTCAAATGAAATTTAGACTAATAAAACTAAATATAAACCTTTCTTGCTATCAATGATTCAAAAGGAAAAATGAAAATCTCAGATTAATTTCCAATAGAAGAAAGCAAACTAGAAAGGAAGAAAATAAGAGACCTTCAACATAATGTTATAATCTTACCGGCCTTTTGGCTGCTTAAAGTTCAGCAAACCACGAATAAGTTGGAGTGGTATGTGAGGAGTTGAAATAATTGCTATTAAAAGTTATTACAAGTTGAGTAAGCTCTGGGATTCAAAATGATATGTGAGAGAAGCCGAAATAATTGCTATAGACAAACTTGGAAGGCCACTAATAGAAAGAAGAATCAAAGAGAGATCAAGATTATAATACAATTTCATGAATTCTCAGGCTTAACAAATTGTGAAATTTTTATAATATAGAAGTTCCATGTCTTGAGACCTGGCCTCTAATCTGATATACTCTTCTTGTCTGCAGATTTGTTTAGACTACAATTTAAACATTACATAATAAGAAACAGTTTTTAAACGCTTAAAAATATCAACAGCATGAGCAATATCTGATCTTGTATAAATTATTGCATATATCAAACTACCAACAACTAAAGCATAAGGAATTTTATTCATATGTTCTTTCTCATCATCACTGCAAGAACACTACTTCACGCTCAAGTTGAAATGCATAGATAAAGATGTACTGACAACCTTAGCTTTATCTATGTTGAACCTACAAAGCACTTTCTAAATGTACTTCTCTTGTGATAACCATAATTTTTGGGCCTCTCTGTCACGTACAATCTGCATGCCAAGAATCTGCCTTGCTAATCCTAAGTCTTTTATAGCAAAAAAAACTTATTCAATTCTTGCTTCAACTTCTGAATCCTGCAAGCATTCTGACCAACAACAAGCATGTCATCAACATAAAGCAATCAGATAATAATAAAGTCATCATCAAAGTATTTTTGTACAAATATACAATAGTTTGAAGAAGTCTTCGTGAAGCCTTATTGACTCATAAAAGAACCAAACTTCTTGTACCACTGCAGGGGAGTTTGTTTCAAACTATACATGCTCTTCTTCGATTTGCAAGCATAATTCTCTTTTCTCTTAATTTCAGAACTTGTAGCTGCTCCGTATAAATTTCTTCATCTAAATTACCATGGAAAAAAGCAGTTTTAACATTTATTTCTTAACATCTAAATCTAGACTTGCAGCTAAGCCTAGAATCACACGAATGGATGACATATTGGAGAGAATATCTCATCAAAATCAATTCTTTTTTCTGATTAAAGCCCTTGATAATTAATCTAGCCTTGTACCGTAAAACGGGGTTGCCATCTTCATGTTTCACCCTGAAAATTCACCTATTTTTTCAAAGCTTTTCTGTCTTTAGGTAGTTTAACCAAATCAAAGGTATGATTATCATGCAAGGATTTGATCTCATCCTTCATAGATCAAACCACTAATTTTTTTCTTCGCTATCCATGTCCTCTTTAAAACATTCAAGTTCTCCCCTATCAGTCAAGAGTACATACTCATTAGGAGGATAATAAGATGAAGGTATTTTCTCTCTAGTAGACATTCTGAGAGAACTCTCTGGAGCATCAACTGCGATTGGTATTAGCCAACCACATCATCATGACCTGGAGCATCAACAATTTCAAGCTGATTATTATGAACATGATCATCATCTTTATTATCAATTTGATTATCATCAAATTGAAGATTTTCTTCAGCTAGAATAGTCATAGGAACTGGATCTATATCGACAAAGCTCTCACTCTCTGAGAATCAACCTTTTCACCTTTGTCAAAATCTTCAATTGCCTAGTCTTCAAAGAACATAACATCATGGCTTCTAACATGTTTCTTCTCAACTGGATCATAGAGCAATAGTCGAATTCATCTCGACCATAACCAATAAAGATACGCTGCCTAGTTTTTAACATCTAGCTTTGACATCTCATCCTTAGAAACATGCACAAAGGTATTATAGCCGAAGACTCTCAAGTGATCATAAGAAACATTCTTACCAAACCAAACTCTATCAGGGACATCATCATCCAAAGTTTCACGATCTGAAATCCCAACCGTGGGGCCGTGATAGTGTCTAACATCCACTTGCTAGGCAAGCCGATGTAAACTATAGATTTAACCAATTCTAACAATTTAAAATAGCGAATTTATAATTTAAAACTGAAGTACTATGAAATACATGTGTTAAATAAAATCGTAACGCAGTCTAAACATATCTGAGAAATACAGAGTCATGAGCACACGAACAACTAAAATACTACAAATAAGGTCTGAATGAAATACATCTGCTTGAAGGAAAATAAACTGTGGAAATAAGATATAAGGGGACTTCAGGGACTGCGAACACCAGTAGCTCTACCTCAAGTTTCCTTAGCAAGTAAGATTCGACCGAACTTCTCTACAGCACTGCTGGGACCAACACCGGGATCTGCACAAGAAGTGCAGAAGTGTAGTATGAGTACAATTGACCCCATGTACACTGCAACTGATGCGGCTAACCTAGACGAATTAGTGATGAGGCTATGGCAGGACACTCACTATAAACATGTACGAATAATAATAACAAAATACAAAAATATAAATAAAGCAATAAACGCATAAAAACATACCCGAAGGTCAACTAACAGAGGGCCCCAGAATAACATTGTCTCACAACCTCGTATCACAGTACCGAGATAAACACTATAGCTACAGACAGCTACAACACATCATACTATGTTGCAGCGCAACCCGATCCCATCATTTATCACAATATTTGTTGCTGCATGCAACCCGATTCCAATCATATTAATATCTATTGCGGCATGAAACCCCTCCCAATATCATTTCATTTAAATACCGTTGCGGCGCGCAACTCATTCCTAATATCAACTCTTAAATATAAACAACTCAACACAACAAAAACTTAATTTCAACACAAAGGGAAATAAAGAGTACAGACCATCAAGGAACCACCAGTACAAACAGAGAATGACCAATGCCTCGTAGTCACAAACCTCGACAAATCATCATTTCAAGAATAATTAAATGGCTCACATAATCGATAAAGTGCAACAAGTAATGCAAAGACAATAAAAACAAGTAAAAACATGAGACAATGAAGATATACAATTAATACAGATAGGAACATATAGAAGGTAAGCAGGTATTGAGTTAAGAATGAATAAATCGAAACAAGTAACAATCAAACAGCAGATAACAAGTAAGGCATGGGTAACAAGTAAGGACATGTTGAAATCAGAGCGTGTAACAGAATATAACATGGAATAAATAACCATATAAAGGTAAATAGCCCAACCCGCATGCTTTAACTCATGACAATGCATATACACTCGTCACCTCGCATATACGTCGTTTCCCATATATAATTCACGTAAAAAATAGACCAACAAGTCCTAATTCTGTTAAGTTAAAGTTAGACACAAATCTTACCTCTTTCTGCAACAAAATCAATACTCAACCACAACTTTTCCTTTAGAACAAGACTCCAAACCAACCAAATCTAGCCAAATATCATGCAAATAATTCAGAATAAGCTTTGGAAACTACCCATGAATGAAAAAGATTCAACATTTAGCTAACTTAAAAAAGTAAAGAAAACACAAGATTCGGAACAAAATCCGATTTTTCATTCACCCCTGAGCTTGGATATGTGATTTGTTTAGAAATCCGATCTCAATTCGAGTATTTTACAAAATCTCTAAATTCTACCCAGAACCCCTAATTTCTACCATGAAATTCCTAATTTGATGTTAAAAACTCATAAAAAGTAATGGAGAATTGTTAGAAAATGAATTAGAATTGTTTACCAATGAATTTGGGAAGAAGAAGTTCTTCAAAAATTGCCTCTAAAGTGTTTAGGGTTGAGAAATAATGTAAAATGAGCTAAGCCCGATTCTCCCTCTTTTATCCAACTGCAGATGTTGCAATTGCAAACTTTTTTTCGCAATTGCGAGATCTGCAATCAGACACCAACAACTGCGGGGCACCAGTACTTCTAAACTCATCCGGAATGCACCCGAAACTCACCCGAGCACCTCGAGCTCCAAAATGAACATACTTTACAAGTGTAATAACATCCTACAAACTTGCTCGCTACCTCAAATCATCAAAATAACATCAAAATAACACGAATTGATCATCAAAACTCAAGAATTTCAACTTTAAAACTTAATTTCATAATTTTTTGTATAATACGCCGAAATGCGCTCGGGTCATCCTCGGCCCCAACCAAATGTACGTACAAGTCCAAAAATATCATACAATCCTACTAAAATCGTCAAAACATCGATCCGACGTCGTTTACCAAGAATGCTGACCGTGGTCAACTCAAGTCTCATTTTAGTCCAAAAATCTTTCAAAATTTTACATAAAAGCTTTCTGAAAAGCGACATGGACCACACACGCAAATCAAGAAACATCTAATGAATCTATAAGAGATCTCAGAACACAGAAATTAAGGCTAGTTCTCAAAACGACGTATTTTGGGTCGTGACATTCTCCACCTTTAAAAGAAACATTCATCCTCGAATGGATATAAAAAAATACCTGAACTGGTAAAAAAGTGGGGGTATCTATTCTGCATATCAGACTTGGACTCCCACGTAGCCTCCTTAATAGGGTGACCTCTCCATTCCACTTTCACGGAAGGAAAACTCTTTGATCTCTACTTACGAACCTGCCGGTCTAGAATAGCTACCAACTCTTCTTCATAGGTTAGATTTTCATTAAGCTGCACCGTACTGAAGTCCAAAACATGCGAGTTGTCCTCATGGTACTTTCGAAGAAAGAAGATGTGAAATACCGGATGTACCCCTATTAGGCTAGTAGGTAATGCTAGCCTATAGGCAACCTCCCCAACTGCATCAGGTCTTTCTCCCAAAACTGCATCACGCCCTTCATGGGCGACACTAGGAGAAGAATGTAATGACCTGGCTGGTCGTTTTGAGTATTATAGTCTCGTTCCCTTATTTGTTGCTTATTTTGTGTTCATTTGTTGTTATGCGACTTGTCGGGGTGGTTGGTTTAGTTCTAGGGATATTTCTGAATGAATTGGATACTTAGTCCCAAGGTTGGAAGCCTAAGTTGGAAGAGTTTTTTGAATGTTGACATATATATAAATGACTCCGTAATAGAGTTTTGATGGTCCTGATAGCTCTGTATGGTAATTTCGGACTTAAGAAATTATCCGAATGTTGATTTGGAGGTCCGTAGGTGATTTTGGCTTGTATTGGCATAAGTTGGAAAATTTGAAGTTCGGAGAGTTGAGAAGTTTGACCGAGAGTTGACTTTGTTGTTGCCGAGCTTGGATTTTGGTTCTGGAAGTTGGAATAGGTCCTTTGTGTCATTTATGACTTGGGTGAAAAATTTAAGGTCAATCGGAGTTGGTTTGATAGGTTTCGGCATCGATTGTAGAAGTTAGAAATCCATTAGTTCATTAGGCTTGAATTGGGGTGTGATTCGTGTTTCTATGCTGTTTGACGTGATTAGAGGTTTTTGACTAAGTTCGTATCGTGTTTTAGGATGTGTTGGTATGTTTGGATGGGGTCCTAGGGCCCTCGGGTCAGTTTCGGATTGATTGCGGATTGAGTTTGACCTTGTAGAGCTGTAGAGTTTCTGGTGTCTGGTTTCCTTATACGCATCCCCGAGAGGAGTCTCGCGTTCGCGAAGAGTATCTAGGAGGTGGGTGAAGATTGTTCTTTGCGTTTGCGAAGAAGGCCTCACGTTCGCGAAGGCATGTGGAAGTTGTGCATCGCGATCGCGAGTGGGCGCTCGCATTCGCAAAGAAGGATGAGGCCGGCTTGGGCACCAGGCCTTAAACCTTCACGTTCGCGGCCAGGACGACGCATTCGCATTGGCAGAGCTCTGTGAAGCATCGCATTCGTGACCTGGGGATCACATTCGCGTAGGAGGTTTTGTCAACTGGTAAATTTTGTGCTTCGCAAACGCGAGGCATTTTCCGCATTCCCGAAGGGGAACCTCTGGGCAGCAGTCATTAAAATTCAAAATCGAGGGTTTGAACCCATTTTCATTTTTTGAGCTAGAGACCTCGGATTTGAGTGATTCTTGAATGGATTTTCAAGGAGTTGATTGGGGTAAGTGATTCTAACTCAGATTTGGTCGTTTTACATTAATCTATCATTGTTTTTACCGTTTAATTAGTGTTATGGGTTGGAAATATTGGGGAAAATTTGTGAAACTTCATAGACTATAATTTGAGGATTTGAAGGTCGAGTTGAGATCGGAATTGAATAATATTGGTATGGTTAGATTCATTATTGAATGGGTGTTTGGATTTTGTATATTTTGTCAGATTTCGAGATGGGGGTCCGGGGTTGGCTTTGGTTAAAGAATTTAGCTTTATCGTATGGAATCGATTCCTATAGTTTGTATTGAGTTGTTTGTGGCTAGATTCAAGTCGTTCAGAGGCTGATTCGCAAGGCAAGGACTTGTAGGAGTAGGGATTTGCGCGGTTTGAGGTTAGTAATACTTCTAAACTTGGTTCTGAGGATGTGAATCCCTAAAATACATGTAATGTAGTTGGTATTAAGGTGACGCACATGCTAGGTGAAGGGCGTGTGGGCGTGCACCGTAGTAATGTGATTCGGTTGTTTTCGTGGTACTGTGTAGTTATCAAAACTTGTTGCTATTCATGAAATCCCTGTGTGTTAGAGTAATTGAGCTACAATCCATATTAGAAATCATGTTTAGGCTATATGCTTATTTTATTGGGACCCAGAGAGGTTATTTCTACTGTTGAATTATTTGTTTAAATTGCAATTATTTACTCAGTCACATCCATCATTTGCATTCATATCTCAGTCTCTGTTGTTATTTATTGTTACATCATGTATCATTGTATGGGCTAATTGGCATGAGATTTGTGAGCCTGAGAGACTAGAGAGATTGATGGCTGAGTTGGGGCCTGAGAGCCGTGTTGTGAGTGAGGTTATGGATTGGGCTGCACGCCGCAGCAAGCCTTCTTGGCTTTATATATATCATTATTATGGATAGGGTTGCACGTCGTACCAAGCCTTATAGGCTTTATCTATTATTAGGGGATCGGGTTGTACACTGCAGCAGGCTATATTGGCTTTACCTAGGATCGAGTGGAGAGGTTCTCTAGACTATGTTCGCAGTTGGGTGATTTCATATCTAAAGGCCCAACGGATGGTCGGGAAGGGGTGTTTGTCATATTTGACTTTTGTGAGGGATGTTGGTGCTGATACTCCTACCATTGATTCTATTCCGATAGTGCGAGACTTTCGGGATGTGTTTCCTGCAGACCTACGGGCATACCACCCGACAGGGACATTGATTTTGGTATTGACTTGGTGCCGGACACTCACCCCATTTCTATCCCTCCATATCGTATGACACTAGTAGAATTGAAGGAATTGAAAGAGCAGCTTCAAGAGCTTCATGTTAAGGGGTTCATTAGGCCTAGTGTGTTGCCTTAGGTTGCACCGGTTCTGTTTGTGAAGAAGAAGGATGGTACTATGTGGATGTACATTGACTATAGGCAGTAAAGTTACAATTAAGAACAAGTATCATTTATTGCGCAATTGATGACTTATTTGACCAGCTTCAGGGAGCTAGAGTGTTCTCTAAGATTGATTTGAGGTCGGGGTATCACCAGTTGAAGATTCAGGACTCGAATATTCTGAAGACGATATTCAGGACCCGCTATGCTCACTATGAGTTCTTTGTGATGTCTTTTGGCTAACCAATACCCCATCAGCATTCATACATCTGATGAACAGTTTATTCCAGCCATATCTTGATTCGTTTGTATTAGTATTTATTGATGATATTCTGTTGTACTCACATATCCAGGAAGAGCATGCACAGCATTTAAGGATTGTACTACAGACGTTGAGGGAGAAGAAGCTTTATGCCAAGTTCTCTAATGTGAGTTTGGCTCAGTTCGATTGCGTTCTTGGGGAACGTGGTGTCCAGTGAGGGGATCGAGGTGGATCAGAAGAAGATTGAGGCAGTTCAGAGTTTTCCCAGACCGCCTTCAGCTACTGAGATTCAATGTTTTCTTGGCTTCGCCGGATATTATCGTCGCTTCGTGGAGGGTTTCTCGTCCATTGCAGCGCCTTTGACCCGGTTGACCCAAAAGGATACCCTATTCAGGTGGTCTGATGAGCATGAGGAGAGCTTTCAGAAGCTCAAGACTGCCTTGACCACAGCTCCAGTATTCTAGTTTTTCCTTCAGCATCAGGTGCTTACAAAGTGAATTGTGATGCTTCTCGGATTGGTATTGGGTGTGTCTTGATGCAAGAGGGTAGAGTAATTGCTTATGCTTCACGCCAGTTGAAGCCTCAGGAGAAGAACTACCTCGTTCATGATTTAGAGTTGGTAGCTATCGTTCATGCGATGAAGATTTGGAGGCATTATCTCTACAGCGTGTCCTGTGAGATATTTACAGATCATCGGAGTATTCAGCACTTGTTCAACCAAAAGGATCTAAATTTGAGGAAGCGAAGATGGTTGGAGCTGTTAAAAGACTTTTATATTACCATTTTGTACCATCCCGGGAAGACCAATGTGGTGGCCGATGCCTTGAGTAGAAAGGCGGTGAGTATGGGCAGCCTTGCATGCATTCTTGTTAGTGAGAGACCACTTGCATAAGATGTTCAGGCCTTGGCCAATCAATTCGTGAGATTGGATGTTTTGCAGCCTAGTCGGGTTCTAGCTTGCGTGGTTTCTCGGTATTCTTTATATGATCATATCATAGAGAGTCAGTATGACGATTTTCTTGTCCTTAAGGACACGGTTAGCACGACGATGCCAAAGAGGTTTCTATTAGGGATGATAGGTTGTTGCTGATGCAGGTTCAGATTTGTGTGCCCAATGTAGATGGGTTACATGAGTTGATTCTTGAGGAGGCCCACGGTTCACAGCATTCCATTCATCCGGGTGCCGCAAAGATGTATCAGGACTTGAGGCAGCACTATTGATGGAGGAGAATGAAGAAGGATATGGTGGGGTTTGTAGCTCGGTGCTTGAATTGTCAGTAGGTGAAGTACGAGCATCAGAGGCCGGGCGGTTTGCTTTAGAGCTTGAGATTCCTAAGTGAAAATGGGAGCACATCACCATGGACTTCGTAGTTAGGCTCCCACAGACTTTGAATAAGTTTGATGCTATTTGGGTGATTGTGGATCGGCTGACTAAGTCTGCACATTTCATTCCAGTTGGGACTACCTATTCTTCGGAGCGGTTGGCTGAGATCTATATTCGCTAGATTGTTATCCTTTCACGGTGTGTCAGTGTCTATTATTTCAGATTGGGGCACGCAGTTCACATCACAGTTTTGGAAAGCAGTGCAGCTAAAGTTAGGCACATGGGTTGAGTGTATAATATTCCACCCTCAGACGAATGGATAGTTCGAGCGCACCATTTTGAAATTGGAGGATATGCTACATGCTTGCGTCATGGATTTCGGGGGTTCTTGGGATCAGTTTTTACCGCTTGCAGAGTTTTCCTATAACAACAGCTGCTAATCAAGTATTTAGATGGCTTTATATAAGGCCTTGTATGGGAGGCGGTGTCGGTCTCCAATTGGTTGGTTTGAGCCGGGTGAGGCTAGGTTATTGGGTACTGACTTAGTTCAGGATGCTTTGGAAAAGGTTAAGTTAATTCAGGATTGGCTTCGTACGGCACAATCTAGACAAAAGAGTTAAGCCGATCGGAAGGTTCGTGATGTTTCATACATGGTGGCAGAGAAGTTATTGCTCAGAGTTTCACCCATGAAGGGTGTTATGATGTTTGGGAAGAAGGGAAAGTTGACCCCTCGGTACGTTTGCCCTTTTGAGGTGCTTGAGAGGATTGGAGAGGTGGCTTACAGGTTGCATTGTCACCTAGTATATCGAGTGTTCATCCCGTGTTTCATGTTTCCATGCTCCGAAAGTATTTCGATGATCCATCTCATGTTTTGGACTTCAGCACGATTTAGTTGGATGGGGATTTGACTTATGATGTGGAGGCGGTGGCCATTTTGGATCGGCAGGTTCGAAAGTTGAGGTCAAAGAGTATAACTTAAGCGAAAGTGTAGCGGAGGGGTCAGCCAGTCGAGGAGGCTACTTGGGAGACCGAGCGGGATATGTGGAGCCGATATCCATGCCTATTTGAGACCCCAGGTATGATTCTAGACCCGTTTGAGGACGAACATTTATTTAATAAGGGGAGAATGTAACAACCCGGCTGGTCGTTATGAGTATTGTAACCCCTTTCCCTAATTTATTGCTTATTGTGTGTTCGTTTATTTTTATGTAACTCACCGGGGTGGTTGGTTTGGTTCCGAGGGGGGGGGGTATTTCAGAATGAATTGGGACACTTAGTCTCAAGGTTGGAAGCTTAAGTTGGAAGAGTTGACCGGATGTTGACTTATGTGTAAATAACTCTGGCATGGAGTTTTGATGGTCCCGATAGCTCCATATGGTGATTTCGGACTTAAGAATTTATCCGAATATTGATTTGGAGGTTCGTAGGTGATTTTGGCTTGAATTGGCGAAAGTTGGAAAAGTTAAAGTTTGGAGAGTTGAGAAGTTTGACTGAGAGTTGACTTATTGTTACCAGGCTCGTATTTTAGTTGCAGAAGTTAGAATAGGTCTGTTGTGTGATTTATGACGTGGATGCAAAATTTGAGGTTAATCAGAGTTGGTTTGATAGGTTTTGACATCGATTGTAGAAATTGGAAATCTATTAGTTCATTAGGCTTGAATTGGGGCGCAATTCATGTTTTTGAAGTTGTTTGATGAGATTTAAGGCATGAACTAACTTCGCATGATGTTTTAGGATGTGTTGGATGGGGTTGCGGGGGCCTCGGGTGAGTTGCAGGTTGATTGCGGATTGAGTTTGGCCTTGTAGAGTTGCAGATTTTCTAGTGTCTAGTTTCCTTATACGCGTCCGCCAGAGGAATCTCGCATTCACGAAGAGTATCTGGGAGGCACGTGAAGCTTGTTCTTCGTGTTCGCGAAGGTATGGGAAAGTTGTGCATCGCGATCGCGAATGGGCACTCGCGTTCACGTAGAAGAATGAGGCCGGCTTGGGCACTAGGCCTTAAGCCTTCGTGTTCGCGGTCAGGGCGACACTTTCGCGTAGGCAAAGCTCGGTGAAGCATCGCATTCACAACTTGGGCATCATGTTCGCGTAGGAGGTTTTGTTAGCTAGTAAATTTTTTGCTTCGCGAATGCGAGGCATTTTCCGCATTCGCGAATAGGAACCTATGGGCAGCAGTCATTAAAATTTAAAATTGAGGTTTTAAACTCATTTTTCATATTTTGAGCTAGAGACCTCAGATTTTGGTGATTCTTGAATGGATTCAAGGAGTTGATTAGGGTAAGTGATTCTAACTTGAATTTGGTTGTTTTACATGAATCTATCATTGCTTTTACCATTTAATTAGTGTTATGGGTTGGAAAAATTGGGAAAATTTTGTGAAAATTCATAGACTATGATTTGAGGATTTGAACGTCGAGTTGAGATCGAAATTGAGTAATTTTGACATGGTTGGACTCATTATTGAATGGGTGTTCGAATTTTATAAATTTTGTTGGATTCCGAGACATGAGCCAAGGGTTATTTTTTTGGTTGACTTTTTGACTTTGGTTAAAGAACTTAGCTTTATCATATGGAATCGATTCCTACAGCTTTAAGTTGTTTGTGGCTAGATTTGAGTTGTTCGGAGGCCTATTCGCGAGGCAAAGGCTTGTTGGAGTAGGAATTTGCGCGGTTTGAGGTAAGTAACACTTCTAAATTTTGTTTTGAGGGTATGAATCCCTAAAATACGTGTTATGTGGTTGGTATTGAGGTGACGCACATGATAGGTGACGGACATATGGGCGTGCACCATGGTAATTATGACTCGGTTATTTCCGTGGTACTTTGTACTTATCAAACCTTGTTGCTATTCATGAAATCCCTACGTGTTGTAGTAATTGAGCTGCAACCCATGTTAGAAATCATGTTTAGGATATATGCTTATTCTGTTGGGACCTACATATGTTATTTCTACTGTTGAATTATTTGCTTAAATTGCAATTATCTACTCAGTCACATCCATCATTTGCATATCATATCTCAGTCTCTGTTTTTATTTATTGTTACATCATGTATCATTATTTGGGTGGATTGGCATGAGATTTGTGAGCCGGAGAGACTGGAGAGATTGATAACTGAGTTGGGGCCTGAGAGCCGTATTGTGAGTGAGGTTGTGGATCGGGCTGCATGCCACAGCAGGTCTTCTTGGATTTATATATATATCATTATTATGGATAAGGTTGCACGTTGTAGCAGGCCTTATAGGCTTTATCTATTATTATGGGATCGGGCTGTACACCGCAGCAGGCCATATTAGCTTTATATTAGCGTTTGGGAAGGATCCGCCCCTTCAAAGTCTGACATACCAGCAGTGAGCACAGGTACCATACAACAATGAGTGATTGAGTGTGATGAGTGAGAATTGAGACAGTCTGATTGAATACTCTGAGAGTGTGAGTATATGAGGTTATCATTGTGATGCATTACATGTGACATTCACATTTGGCATGTAGATATAGAGATGTAACATTCTTCATATCAGTCATACTTGGTATATTTTATCAGTGTTGATCTTAAACTGTTAAACTTGAAAGCATGTCTACATTTATGTACTGTGTACAAACTGATTATGAGATTTCTTTGAGTTATTACCGTCATTTTTCCTGTCATATTTGTACTGTTATTATTTGAATTTGGACTGTACCTATCTGAGCTCATCACTGCTTTTATCCCAAGGTTAATCATGTTACTTATTGAGTACATTGGGTCAGTTGTACTCATACTATACTCTGCACTTCGTGTGCAGATCCAGGTACTTCTGAGCACAATGGTTGCTAGCCTTGGAGCATTTCCTACTTGGAAACTTTTGAGGTAGCTGCTTTGGCATCCGCAGAACTCGACTCTCCTTCCTTTCAATTTATTTAGCACTGTTCTATCTTTCTAAACGGTTGTATTATATGTTTTGACTATGTTGATATTTAGTAGCTCATGTACTCAGTGACACTTGGATTTTGAGAGATTTTGTATTTGAGTTGCAGTTAGTCCTTTACGTTATTTATGAGATTTTCAATGTTAAACTCAATATATCATACTTCTAAATTAAAATGAGTAGCTATTTTCTGATTGTTAGCTTACCTAGTACTATGATAGGCGCCATCACGACATGTTGAGATTTAGGTCGTGACAAAGCACCTTCTCACCTACCATGTAAGCCACATCTCGAACCTTCCGGTTCGCATAACTCTTCTGCCTGGTCTGAGCTGTACGAAGTCACTCCTAAATCACCTTAACCTTCTTCATAGCATCCCAGACAAAATCAATGCCTAATAATCTAGCCTTACCAGGCTCAAACCAACCAGTCGGCAAACGACATCAAGCAGACTCTGCGAGCGGTAGAAACTGATCCCATGAACCTCTGAAATCAAAAACACATGCACATAACATTTACTCCAAGATGTGAACAGTGTGCTCGGACTGTCTGTCCGTCTGAGGATGAAACGCGATACTTAACTCGATTTGCATGCCCAACTCGCACTGCACTGCACTCCAAAAAAGCAATGTCAATTGCATGCCTCGATCAGAAATGATGGAAATGGGCACGCCTTGCAGGCGAATAATCTCCCGGATGTATCTGAGCCAACCGCTCTAAAGAATAGGAAGTCATAGCTGGAATAAAGTGTCCGGACTTAGGAAATCGGTCCATAATAACCCAGACTGGGTCATATTTCCTCAAGGTTCGTGGTAAGCCTACCACAAAATCCATAGTGATACACTTCCACTTCCACTCCCATATCTCCAATATCTGAGTCAAACCACCCAATTTCTCATGCTCATACTTCACCTATTTACAATTCAAACAGCAAGAGACATAAGCAACAATATCTCTCTTCATCCTTCACCGCCAGTGATGTTGTTTCAAGTTACAGTACATCTTCATGACACCTAGGTGAATGGAATAACGCAAACTGTGGGCCTCCTCAAGGATCAACTCTTTTAGCCCATTAACATTTGGAACACAAATCCGGCCCTAAAGCCGCATAACACTATCATCACCAATCACAACCTCCTTAGCTCCACCCCACAGCATCGTGTTCTTCAACACCAACAAGTGAGGATCATCAAACTGGCGAGCCTTGATACGCTCCAACAACGACAATTGTGCGACAACACAAGCAAGAACATGGATAGGCTCCAAAACATCCAATCTCACAAATCGATTGGCCAAGGCCTGAACATCTATAGCTAGTGGACTCTCCACTACCGGTAAATATGCCAAACTACCCATGCTCTCGGTCTTCCTACTCAATGTATTGGTCACAACATTGGCCTTACCCAGATGATATAATATAGTGATATCATAGTCTTTCAGCAACCTCATCTCCGCTGCCGCAAATTAAGATCTTTCTGCTTGAACAGGTGCTGAAGACTTTGATGGTCAGTATAGACCTCACATGGAATGTCGTATAGATAATGCCTTCAAATCTTTAGTGCGTGTACAATGTCCGCCAACTCTAAATCATACACAAGGTAATTCTTCTCATGAACCTTCAACCGATGAGATGCGTAGGTAATCACCCTACCATCCTGCATTAACACCGCACCAAGTCCAATACGCGATGTATCAAAATACACGATGTAAGATCTCGAAGCTGTAGGCAACACTAACACTGGGGGTGTAGTCAATGCAGCCTTTAGCTTCTGAAAGCTCACCTCGCACTCGCCGGCGAGTTATCCATCCTCTTATTCACAAACAAGAGGATGATAGATACTTGTTCTTGATAGTGACTTTGTTCAACTGCCGATAATCTATACACATCCTCATCTATCCATCCTCTTATTCACAAACAACACTGGTGCACCCCAAGGCGCGACACTCTGTCTAATGAATCACTTATCAAGCAAATCCTGCAATTGCTCCTTCAATTCTTTCAGCTCAACTAGGGCCATATGGTGTGGTGAGGTACAAATGGGTTGAGTGCCCAGAACCTAGTCAATGCAAAAGTCGATATCTCTATCGGGTGGCATGCCCGACAAGACTGTAAGAAACACCTTTGGGAACTCACGCACAACTAAAAATGAATCCATGGAAGGCACATCTGCACTGGAATCATGGATAAAGACCAAGTACGCCAGACACCCCTTTCTCGACCATACGCCGAGCCTTCACATATGAAATGACCTGCAAGTAGAATGGCCAGGAGTCCCCTCTCCACTCCAATCGAGGCAACCCCAACATAGCTAATGTCACAATCTTGGCATGAGAAACAAAAATAGCATGATACAGCGACAACCAATCCCTGCCCAAGATCACATCGAAATCTACCATATCAAGTAATAAGGTCGAACCTTGTCTCATAGCTCCTGATAGTGACCAAAAAGCATGATAGACATAGTCTACCACAATAGAATCCCCAACGGCCGTGCATACATAAATAGGAGCACTAAAAGAATTGCGACACATAACCAGATATGAAGAAAAGTAGGATGAAACATATGAATAAGTGGAACCCGGATCAAATAGAACGAATGCATCTCTATGGCAAATTGGGACAATACCTGTGATGACTATATCGGACGACTCTGCCTTGGATCTAGTTGGGAATTCATAGAAATGGGGCTGAGCCCCTTCATTCCGTCCTTCGCCTCTCAGATGGCCTTTCCCTAGCTGACCTATACCTCTATTGACCTGATCTCTGCCTCTAGCGGCCTTAACCCCGCCTCTAGCTGGCTGAGCGGGTGGTGGAGCAACCAGTGCCAGAATCATGACGAGTTCCCTGCTGTGATCTGCTGCTCCTCAATCTAGGACAAAATCTCTTGATATGACCTACATTGCTGCACCCAAAACAACCCCGCAAATGGCATACCTATTGAGTCTAAGACGATCCTTGATGACCAGGATGACCACCGTAGTAACTCTCTAGCGGTGGTACACTGATAGGAGCTGAAAGTGTACTGAATACTAGCTGTTCGAATGAGACCCATGTACGCTGTGACCACCTAAAGAACCATGAGACACCTGAAGTGTTGACTGAATGGGCTTGGCAGGATGGCCTCTACCAAATGAACCCTTGCATCCAGACGAGTCGCCACAAAAACCATCAAAATGTCGATGCCTCTTCTCTGATGCTACCTCTCTGCCCTGACTAAACATCCTCTCAATCAGTCTAACAGTCTCTACAACTCGGTTGAAAGAAATATCATCCTCAGTCTCTCTAGCCATCTGCAACCCGATACCATAAGTTAGGCCATTTATAAATCTCCTCACCATATCCCTCTCAGTAGGGATCAAGATAGCTCCATGGCATGTTAGATCCACAAATATGGTCTCATAGTAGGTAAGTGTCATGCTACCCTACTAGAGGCGCTCAAACCAGCTGTGCAGATCCTCTCGCTGGGTGAATGGGATGAACTTCTCCAAAAATAGCTGCGAAAACTGATCCCAAGTGAGTGGAGGTGAACTTGTTGGTCTACCTCAAACATACTCATGCCACCATCGTTTGGCAAAACTAGTCATCTAAAACACTACAAAGTCAACTACATTGGACTCCACTATGCCCATGTTGCGCAACACCTCATGACAGCGGTCTAAGAAATCATGTGGGTCCTCAAAAGGTGTACAACCAAAATGAACAGGGAATAGGTTGGTGAACCTGTCCAATCTCTTGAAGCCTTCTGCCAACATAGTTGTTCCCTCTCCGGATTGATTAGCAATAACGGACTGAACTGCTCCCATTGTTGGAGCTGATGGAGTTTGATATATGGGAGCCATCTGCTCTGGAGTGTGAGTAGCTGGAGTCTAGGCTCCTCCACTAGCTTGAGAGATAGCTGGTGCTACAGGAAATACACCGGCCTTGGCCACGCTGTCCATAAGGCCCACCAAGCGGACTAGGTCATCCTGAAGTACGGGAGTGGCAATGAAGCCCTCTAGGACCTGAGCTAGTCTAACTGGCATCGCCTGAATAGGGATCTCCTCCTCCTGCTCAATCTGAGGCTCAGCTATAGGTGCTGCAAAGCATGCTCTAGGCTGAGCTCTACCTTTACCTCTGGCCCTACCTCGGCCCCAACCCCGGCCCCTACCCTGGTGGTGGCTGCGACCTAGGGCTCTGGCTCCTTCTCGGCTGTAGACATTGTGCGTGTCCTCATTATCTGTGAGAGAACAAGAATACAATGATTCAAAACTTCAGCAATAAAATAAAATATCACGATAGAGAAAGAAAGAAGAACAATTTTTCCAAATGCCTTGTAGCCTCCAGAAGATAAGTACAGACATCTCCATGCCGATCCTCCAGACTCTACTAAGCTTGTTCATGACTCGTGAGACCTAGGCAATATGGTGCTTTGATAGCAATTTGTCACGACCCAAAATCCCGACTGTGGGACTGTGATGGCACCTATCATTCACTTGCTAGACAAGCTAAAGTTAACCATATTTTACCAATTTTAACAACTTAAAATAGAACATTTATAATTTAAAACTGAAATACACGTGTTAAATAAAATCATAACGCAGTCTAAACATATCCCAAAAATCCGGAGTCATGAGTACATGAACAATTAGAATACAGCAAATAAGGTCTGAATGAAATACACCTGTTTGAAGCAAAATAAATAGTGAAAATAAGGTAGAAGGGGATTTCAAGGACTGCAAACTCCAGCAGTTCTACCTCAAGTCTCCTGGGCAGGAAAGATCCGAGCGAACTCCTCTATGCACCGTTGGGACCAATACCGGGATCTTCACGGGAAGTGCATAAGTGTAGTATGAGTACAACCGACCCCATGTACTCTGTAAGTGCCGAGGCTAACCTTGACGAAGTAACGATGAGGCTATGATAGGACATTCACTATAAACTTGTACGAATAATAATAGCATAATATAGAAATATAGATAAAGAAGTAAACTTATAAAAATGGACCTGAAGGTCAACTAAGAGAGGGCCCTAGAATAACATCGTCTCATAACCTCAAATCACAGTACTGAGATAAACACTACAGCTACAGATAGCTACAACACATTATACTCTGTTGCGGCGCGCAACCCAATCCCATCATTTATTACAATATTTGTTGTAGCATGCAACCCGATCCCAATATTATTTCACAATATCTGTCACGGTGTGAACCCGATCCCAACGTCATATTAATATCCGTAGCGGCGTGCATTGCGTTCCCAACATCATTTCATTTCAATACTATTGAGGTGAGCAACCCGTTCCCTATATCAACTCTTAAACATAAATAACTCAACACAACCAAAAATATAACTTCAACATAAAGGGAAATAAAGCATACCGACCATCAAGGAACCACTAGTACAAATAGAGAATAACCAATACCTCGTAGTCACAAACCTTGACAAATCATCAGTTCAAGAATAACTAAAAGACTCATATAATCGGAATAACATAATAAAGTGCAAAAAGTAAAAAAACAAAAAAAAATGTCACGTCCCGAACTCGGGGAGTGCGACCGGTGCTCAACCGAGTGAACCCGGTTAAGCAAGCTTGTTAGATACTTTCTTCTACCCAAACTCACCCATGAATAACAAGAAGATATATTTTCATTAATTAGACAATAAGGAGATGATGTGTACAACACAAATCCACTACTATTAGCTACTTTATTTATAAATCCCCAAAATATTACATTACACATCCATAGTTTAGAAGTAGAATATGTGATACAATTACAACATCGTTAGTTTGACCTTCCCAATACCAACGTACAACCCACACCATGTCTACGGAGCCTAACGGGTACAAAAGAGTACTAGGATAATGCCGGCAACAAGGCCCCGTCTATAACTCAAAACACAATACATGAAAAAAAAAAGATGCATGACCTCGATATGAAGTGGGGATCACCAAGTCAGCTGAGAAGAGGATGTACTGCTATCATTGGATGCTGCCTGTTGTGGAACCACTTACATCCATTAAAAGATGCAGCGCCCCCGCAAAAGAGACGTGAGTACATGTGGAATAGTACTCTTATGTAAGGCAGACAGAACAACATATGGAAATACACTAACTCAAATAAGAGGCAAATAAATTACGTCAAGAAACTACGAAATGACCCATAGCATCACATGTCAAGTCTTATTATACTTACATCATTCTGAACTTCTTTTAGGATCATGGGTGCCCTATGAACTATGCGTGAGATGCAAAATATAATTTAAAAGTACCAACATGTACAAACAAGGGCAATGGAAGTGGCACCTATTGTTCGTGTTGCCTATGCATCTCACCAGACCGTCCATAGAGTTCACATATTATATTATACACCTATGCGTTTCATAGACCGTCCATAGGGTTCACATATTATATTATACACTTATGCATTTCATAGACTGTCCATTGGGATTCATTCATATTATGCCCCTATGCTTTTCATAGACCGTCCATAGGATTCATCAATATTATACACATATGCGTTTCATAGACCGTCCTTAGGATTCACATATTATACCATCATGCACACGACCCTATTTACACTCAAGCGACATGATTAACATTGATGTTACGGTCGTAAGTTCCGAGATCATTGGAGTACTTCATGTTCATGCTCATCATGGAAAAACACAGCTTATTACATTAACACATGAATGGCAAATCACTAAGTAGATTTCAATGGTGCATGGAACCAATTTCTTTTCTTAAGGTTCATCATTATTTAACATAGGACATCTCTTTTCCACCTCGTTATGTACCTCTTTGCCATCATAAGGTCACTAGCTAAGTTTATAATTCTCGGTCACTTAACATCAAAGTAATTTACATTTATTATTTCAGAAGCATACAGCTATAGTTGAAACTATTGGAACATACCATGCCGCATGATTCTCATTTTGGCAAGGGCCACCGTTCATGTTCATACTATCACTTACTTTCACTAGCCATGGGTGATCATAGGACATTAATGACATTATTATATAAAGGAGTCAAACTCATCTCATAATCTTTCATATATTCTTTCATTTCATTGGCACTATTGGCCACATATGTAATTCCTATTCTTGGCACGATGGTCACATTTCTACATCTCATACTCGCTTCTTTCACTTTCAAACATCATCACGGATCACCACCAACAAAGTATTTCTATTCAAGACTTTAAGTTCACATGTGAGCAAATAGTAATGTTAAGCACATTGAGATTTCTTACACAATTTGGCACAATAGACTTCATTTGGATCACGATTTGAAGTTATAACATTTAGATATGCAACCCATGCTTCGAGCATATTTTCAAATAGCACATACATAACAAGAACATTTGGAATACATATTGAGCATATATCTTTTGGACACAAGGCTTATTCGAAATAATCAATTTATAATGAGCAACACGGGACTTACAAGGATATCGTGGGGTTCAATTCTAAGAGAAGAGTTTAGCCAACATACCTTTTTTGAGATTTCCTCAAGTTGCTACAACATTCCGGAAATCCTAGCAATCACGATCTATTTTGAGACATAACAGAATTATAGACAAATTAGGAAGATATTCATGGTTTCAGCTCATTTGAGTATTTTATCAAACACTAGGTGTGCAAATTAGTTACAAGGTCCTTCTACAATATTTCCTTCACTCCACAACCAACTCAACACCAAGAGTTCACCCATACTAGTTCAATGATCTTTCCACAACCCTTGATAGTACATGCATACATAAATAACACTCCCACACCCAAGATTCATACTTTCCTTTAACCATCTTCCACCCCAATTTCAAAATTAAAAACTAGGGTATGGAACCTTACCTCTTAGATGAAGACCTTGTAAGTTTTCCATGTGAAATCTTTAAGCCTTGAGCAAGAATTGATAAACAAAATGGATAGGTCTTCTCTTTATCTTTCTAAAAAAATCATATGAAACTCTTAAAAATGCTCCTAAAGCCTTTTTATAAAAATCGGATCGGGTAAAATTTTCAAAACTTAAGCTTGCCGAAACTGGTTCTGCGGTCGTAGACCGTACAGCATAATCAATATGCAGCCCGCAAAATGGGCCGCGAAAATGATGCCCAAAAACTGAACTTGTCTGAACCAGTATGCGGCAGTTCTGTGGTCCGCAGAAAGCAACTATGTGATAGCATAATAGGCCGCAGAACAACCTTGAAAATTCAACATCTTTCTACTCAACTATGCGATGGATATGCAGCCTACAAACCTGTTCTGCGGTCGCAAACATGACCTCAGAATCGCCTTCTCTTGCCAAAAATTTTCGTCAACCCCCGACGTATTGTGCAACCCAAAAAGTCTGTATCACAACAAGCTTGCAAGGCGCGATGAATTTCTATAATCCTCAAACACGTAAGCCTACCTTGGCACTACAAAATCATAAATTCCTTAACGAAATTTTACGGGGCCTTACAAAAAACAAGTAAAAACATGAGACAATGGAGATATACAATTAATACAGGTAGGAACATATAGAAGGTAAACGGGTATTGAGTGAAGAACGAATAAACCAAAACAAGTAACAAGTAAACAACATATAACAAGCAAGGCATGGATAATAAGTAAGGACATGTAGAAATCAAAGCATGTATGGGAATATAACATGGAATAAATAACAATATAAAGATAAATAGCCCAACCCGCATGCTTTAACATGACAATGCATATACACTCATCACCTCGCACATATTCCGTCTCCCAAACATTATTCACGTAACAAATAGACCAACATGTCTTAATTCTATAAAGTCAAAGTTAAACATGTCACTTACCTCTTTCCGCAAACAAATCAATACACAACCACAGTTTTCCTTTAGAAAAAACATCCAAACCAACCGAATCAATCCAAATATTGTCCAAACAATTCAAAATAAGCTTTAGAAACTAACCATGAATGAAAAAGGTTCAATCTTTAGCTAAATTGAAAAAGCCAACAAAAGTCAACCTTGGGATTTCTTGGTCAAAGCCCGAGATTCGAACCAAAACTCGATTACTCATTCACACCTGAGCCCTAATTTGTGACTTGTTTCAAAATTCGACCTCAATTCGAGGTCCAAATCTCAACTTTTCAAAATCCCTAAGTTCTACCCAAAACCTCTAATTTCTACTATAAAATTCCTAGATTTAATGTTAAAAACTCATGAAAAGTAATGAGGGATTGATACAAAATGAACTAGAGTTGTTTACCAATGAATTTGGGAAGAAGAAGTTCTTCAAAAATCGCCTCTAGAGTGTTTGGGTTTGAGAAATGGTATAAGATGAGCTAAGTCTCAATTTTTCCCTCTTTTACCAAGCTGCAGAAGTCGCAATTGCGAACTCTTGTTCACAATTGTGATGTTTGCAGAAGCAAACGACTCTTTGCAAAAGCAAAAAGTTGTCCAGCCATCAGTTGTCGCAATAGCGACAGAAAACTCGTATTTGTAAACCTTGCCCATTCGCATTTGTGATTCCCACCTTCGCATTTGCGAAGGTTATCCAGCTAAGCTCCAGGAGCATTTGCGACCAACCAACTGCAAAAGCGAAGCCCCACCAACGATCGCATTTGCGATACTGTCTTCGCAATTGTGAAGCCATCAGCCCCTCCCAAATCATCGCATTTGCGAGTCCAACTCCGCAAAAGCGGGATTCGTAATTCCAAACAAGTTCTCGCCATTGCGAGACCTGCAATTAGACACCAACAACTGCTGGGCACCAGCAATTCCAAACTCATGCGCAATGCACCCAAAACTCACTTGACCCTTTTGGAGTCCAAACAGAACATGGACACAAGTGTAATAATATGCTACAAACTTGATCGCTACCTCAAACCATCAAAATAACATCAAATAACACGAATCAATCATCAAAACTCAAGAATTTCAACTTTAAAGCTCATTTTTACAATTTTTCACATAACGCGCCGAAATGCGCTCTGGTCACCCAGGACCCCAACTAAACATGCGTACAAGTCCAAAAATATCATACGAACCTACTGGAATTGTCAAAATATCAATCTTTGGTCGTTTACCAAGAATATTGACCGTTGTCAACTCAAGTCTCATTTTAGGCCAAAAATCACATTTTCTTTAAAGTTTTACGCAAAAGCTTTCCAAAGGTTGACACGGACCACACACGCAAGTCAAGAAACATCTAATGAAACAATAAGATGTCTCCTAACAAAAAAATTAAGGCTTTTTTCTCAAAACGACCTATCGAGTCCTCACAAAGCAATAGTAGGAGATGAATTATAACATAAACAGCAGTATTAAGTGCTTCTTCCCAAAAGGAGTCTAGCTGTTTAGCATCTGAAAGCAAATATCTAACCCTCTCTGCTATAGTTTTGTTCATCCTCTCTTCTAAACCATTTAACCGAGGATTCTTTAGAAGATCTTTCGGATGTCGAATACCCTGCACTCTGCAATAATTATCAAAAGGGCTAATATACTCACCACCATTGTTTGAGCGGATGCATTTTAATTTCTTCCCTGTTTGCCTCTCAACCAAGGCCTGAAAATTCTTGAACACATCAACTACTTGATCGTTTGACTTCAAAGGAAATACTCAGACGTTATAAGAATGATCATCAATAAAAGTCACATAATTACACCATCATGAGATCTTACTTTAAAAGGATCACATAAATCAAAATATACCAATTCCAGCAAATTAAGCTTTCTTAAAGGCGGATGACTCCAAAAAGGAACTCTTTTTTTGTTTTCCGGCTAAGAAATGAACACATCTCTGTAGTTTTGCTTGTTTTACTCTAGAAAATAAATTCTTCCTGGCCAAACTACCAATCCCTTTTCACTCATTTGACTTAGCCTTCTATGCAATAACTCTGATGAAGTATCATTCTCCACCAAATTAACCAAGTCAATAGAAATGAAGCCCTGCATTTTATAGAAGTTAGATAACTCGATACCTTGAGCCACAATCATTGAACCTTTAGTAAGCTTCCACTGGACACCACCAAGGATATTATAATAATCCTTATTATCAATCTTTCCAGCAGAGAGTAGATCAGGCGGATATCTAGAGCATGCTTAACATTGTTAAGAACTAATCTGAAGCTATTACTAGTTTTCAAATAACAGTACCAATGCCAAATAAATCAACCTCACCATCATTGCCCATCTTTAACTTTCCAAATTTACCTGGAGTATACGAAGAAAAGTATTTCTTCTTTGGCATGACATGAGAAGTGGCATCTGAATCCACAAAGAAACTAATCTCATTATGAACAAGATTAATGACATCTTTATCATGGGCAAAAAAAAAAAAGATCATCATCAACAATAGTAGTAACACGATTTTCATTATCGCCATATTTCTTCTGTTATCTCATGTCTCTCTTAAACCTATAACAATGTTTCTTGATATTCCCCCTCTTGTTACAATGATCACATGTAACATTCTTTTACCTGGACCTTGACTTGCTTCTACTTTTGCCTCTATCATTATGACCTCTAAAGTTGTTTCTCCCCCCATCTTCAGTAACCAAAACATCAGAGTGTGAAGCTGAATAAGATGAGGCTTGAGATCTTCTTCTCATCTCTTCATTTAAGACACCAGTCTTAGCGTATTCTATAGTTACAACACCACTAGGAGAAGAATTAATCAAAAAAACTCGAAGAGATTCCCAAGAGTCAGGACGAGTATTCAAAAGCAGAGTCCCTCTATTTCTTCATCAAACCTTACACCCATTCCAAACAGTTGATCAAGGACACCTTGAAAGTCATTTATATGATCAATCATAGGACTTCTCTCTTGGTATCAAATATTTACCAAATGTTTCATCAGGAATAACTTATTATTGTCAGTCTTTAGAGCATAAAGTGTCTCGAGCTTTTTCTACAAACTTCTAGCATGTGTCTCACTTAGAATAGAATTACGCACACTATCTTCAACCCATCCTCTAATACAGCCACAAATACGTAAATTCTCAATCTTCATCAGATTGAGATTTAGATTTATTGGAAGCAAACACAGGTAAATGCATTTTCTTGATAAATAGAAAATCTTTCATCCTACTTTTCCAAATGTGATAGTTGCTATCATTTAAAAAAATCATCTTATTCATATTCTCCTCTATCATTCAAATTGACAATCACCCATTAATACAATCATCACAATGCTCTAATACTACTATATTGGGGGAAAACAAGCACAAGCAATGTGCACGGTACAGTAGCAACAGAATAATACCCAAGTCTAAATTTTCCAGTATGTTTGAACCAAGATAAGACAAACAAATTTAAGCACAAACGCATACGTCACGACTCAAAATCCAACCAAGGGTCGTGATGACACCTAACCTCCAAGACTAGGAAAGCCAACATGCGATATTGATTCAAACCAATGTAAACAAGATATAATATGACTGAAATGATATAAATAGTATAATAAAACTCAATAATATCTAATAAAGGGATACCATAACATCAAATTCCTAAAACTAGGTAGTACGTAGTCACGAACTTTAAAACTAAATACAAGGAGATATCTCAATAGTACACTATTTTTCTAAATATGTAAGTAACGGTATGAAGATATGGGATGGGTATTCCAAGGGTCTGCGGTGATCATATAACACTACCTTGAATCCTCTCTATCCGCAACAATGCTCACTCTTAAGATCAGCTACCGCCAGTGCTTGAATTTGCACAAAATATGTAGAAGCATGGTATGAGTACTGGAAAACATATACTTAGTAAGTATCAAGACTAACCTCGGTGAAGTGGTGATGAGGTTCAAGTCATGTGATACTCACTAATTCCAAAATCAGTGCAATTTATAATAACTCACAACAAGAGTATAACAAGATGTTATATCATCAACTATCAAGTCAAGATTGAACATCTTGACTAGCTAGTCATAAACAAATAATTGAGGCATTGAGTAGCATGTTAAATTTTAATATAAAAATATTTAAAATAAATAACAAGTCATAAAGGATTCACTTTCATGGTCAAGCTTCCACTTTACGATCAGACTCTCCATCAGCAGATTCCATATCAAAATCCATCAACATCAGTCAACTTACAACAATTCGCATGTACGCATCAAGAGAGAAACATGAGAGGGGGACCCTAGGGGGATGGATCCAAATCCACACGCTGCACAGTATAATACTCGTGCAAAAATAAGGAGACATTTCTCGGTGAGCAACTTTTTTCCATCACATATGATCATGCTCGTTAGTACGTGAATTATGTGAATTACATAGTAAGTGGAGTTTTCCCTCTAGAGATCTAGTCTGAAGCCAAGAAGTGGTTTTCCTTCATGAACTCTTACTATTGAGATACGCTATTCCTATATAGACTGTGTGTCACTTAGTTAATGAGAAGGTGCATTCCTGAAAAGGAAGTGAAACAGCTGCTATATGATTGTCATGCTATATGAGGGACATCATGGAGGAAGGCTACAAAGGTGTTGCAATTGGGGTTCTATTGGCCAATTCTATTCAACGATGCCTATGTGGTTGTGAAGAAGTGTGACCAGTGCCAGAGAACGGGAACAATTACGAGAAGTCATGAGTTTCCATTGACTAATATTCTGAAAGTTGAGATTTTTAATATGCGAGCTGTAGATTTTATTTGACCATTCCCGTTGTCATGAGGAAACAAGTACATCTTGCTCGCAGTATATTATGTGTCAAAATGGGCGGAGGCCATTGCTTTGCCGACTAATGATGCAAAGGTGGCGGCCAATTTTGTGAAAAAGAACATATTTCGAGGTTTGGGACTCCACGTGCTTTAATTAGTAATAAAGGAACATATATTTTCAATTGGTTGCTAAATAACCTTCTATCCAAATATGGGGTTTGTCACTGAGTCGTTATCGCTCTCAAACAAGTGTACAAGCTAAAATGTCGAATAGAGAAGTAAAGCAAATATTAAAAAAAAAATAGTGAGTGTGGATAGGAAGGACTGGCGGCAAAGTTGGATGAGGCCCTATGGGCATATAGAACTGCGTATACAATGCCAATTTGAATATCTTCGTACAAGCTTGTATTTATGGAAAGCATGTCACTCACTAGTTGAACTTGAGCATAAGGCTTGGGCAGTCAAAAGTTAAACATGACTTCAGCATAAGGTGGGAGGAGATTCTTGCAATTGAATGAGTTAGATGAGTTCAGGCTACATGCATATGAGAACGCCAACCTTTATAATGAGAAAACCAAAAGATGGAACGACAGGCGTATCCAGTGCTGCCATTTCAAACTAGGCCAAAGGGTACTATTGTCCAATTCCAGGCTCAAATTATTTTCTAGAAAGTTAAAATTAAGGTGGTCGGGTCCATTTGAGGTGGTAAAGGTTACCCCCATATGTGGCAATTGAGTTGCACACTATAAATGGTGAAAGAACATTTTTAGTGTATGGGCAAAGACTCAAACATAAATAGAGAGGTGTGGTTGATTAATAAATAACCAAAGTAATACTCGTTAATGAGTAGGCGAAGTCTTGCATCGAGTCCCGACGTTAAATCAGGCATTAATTGGGAGGCAACCTAATATTTATTGCTTTTGTATATTTGTGTTTTTTCTATCTTTAGTTAGGAGGTTAGAATATTGTTTTGATTTTATTTGTAGTTGTTGTGTCATAAAATTGTAGGTGGGAGTGGTATTGTCGTGTGAAAAAGATGTATAAAATATTCGGACGGAGCAGGGAGCGAAACGGGAAAAAAGGGTGACCCAGCGCCTCGCACTGCACTAGCACTAGGATCAGACCCAAAATTTCAGGCGCAGCGCAAAGGCAGCGCATCGCGCTGGCCTGGCACCTAGGTAAGAAATTTATTTAAGTTTCTTTTACTTTGTTTAAACCCATTGACCTACCTATTTTTCCTCTAAAAATAACCCATCCCTACTACCCATTCCACTTTTATAATTAAAAAAACAGACCTAACCCTCCCCCCCAACTGCTCGTCTCTCTCTTCCTCTCTCGCATCTCCCTCTCTTTCTTTCTTGTTGGTTCTCGTCTTTATTCTGCAAAACTCATGTATGCTTATTCTTATTTCTTGTTCTTTTTTATTTTCTTCCTTATTCTCTCCACTATAAGATTGACCCCATCACCCGTCAACCCTAAACGTTTTTGCCAATTCCCCAGTTTTTCCTAGTTGAGAATTTGAAGCACACTATTGGGGAGAGTGTAGGGTTTTAATGACTTCTATGTTTTGATTGACTGATACGAGATATTAAACTATAAATCTCACTATCTTGTATTTTGATTCCCCATCATTGGAAAACATTGAACACACTTTATGTCTAAATGTGTTTGATAAATTGCATGAAAGAATAAATTGTGCGCCTACAATGTCTAAGTAGTCGAGCGTTTGTGTGTGATTCTTAGGGCTAAGTGTGGGGTGTTTTGGGGGTGGTTTGACAAGGCTTTATGCTTGTGAATCTTGAATATCATGCCATGGCCGGCTCGCGCATGAATTTCGTGCATGCGTGCATAAATATCGTGTGCGTAGGCTACACTTGTACGCCCGCCTACTGAAATTTTAGTGTACATTGTATGTTGAATTTTATGTGATATTTTAGGGTAGTTTAGTGTAATATAGTAGTTTGCTAGTATTTGGGGCCGATCTTCTCACGATTGATTTACTAAAAGCCCCCCTATTATCAATAGGAGTATTTCAATTGGGAAGGTGCACGTTTTATGTGACGTATGCTTGTTTGGCATGGAGAATTCTTCTGTACCCATTGCAATTGTTGTAAGCCGCTTGGGATTTAATGATATGCAACCAATATGTTTATTTGCTTATGGCCTTTCGGTTCTAAGGGTAGGGTCATGCTCGACTTTCGCTTTGACCTTGGTCGATTTTCTTGATAGTATCTAACATGTTACTCGATTCTTTTGCACGTTGCAATGGCTCGTGATGGTTCAGGAAAGGCTAAGGATGCGGAAAAATCCTCGAATACTGCAGTCCCTCCCAAGAAACTTAAGCAAGGTAAGGCCAGTTCCAGTAAGCAGGCTAAAGGCAAACAAGTAGCCTAGGGATTCGGCAAGACAGCGTTGAGGCTGCGTCCTAAGGTAAAGATGGTGTGAGAAGATGTTATTAAATGGTACAATGAATTTGTGCCATATGGGAGGTACGTCTTGGAGATGGGCATAAATATCGTTGCCTTGGATATGAGCTTCCCCATGTGCTTGAGCGGATGAAAAGCTCGAAGATGGAAAAACTGCTAGAGTCTCCTAGCATGCAAATTTGAGCATGGTCAAGGAGTTGTATGCGAATTGGAATCCATATAAGTTCAAGTCTTGGGTGCGGGTCAAGGAATTAAACCTTGAAAGAGATGATTTGTGCAAGTTTCTAGTGGTGGACAGTCCTAGCTCGAAGATTCTTAAGAAGTTTGTGAAGAGTCCGACCTACACTACCATCTGTAACACACTTTTTGGCAAGGATTCAAATGCTAGGTGGACTGAGATGAAAGCTTGCACCCACAATGAGATGCTAAGGGTGGGTTTCAACAAGACTGCCAAGGTATGGCAAAACTTTGTACAGGCGCGACTCATGCCAACGGAGCATAACTCGGCATGCACTCGAGCTAGAGTGTGCTTGATCTACTTATTGATGAGCGAGAGGATGGTCAATGTTGGAGATATAATGCAAGGAGAGATGTCTTGAATGCGGTTCGGGCGCAAGGTAAGAAGATTTTTCTTTGGTAATATTCTAACCAGGTATATGTTGTCTCTAGATGTGCCTGAGTACCCAGGGTATGATGAGGTGGAGGATGCTCCCAAGGGTCTGTTGGATATCATGACATTGTTGGAAACCACTACCAAGCTAAGCATCGCCGCAAGGAATGAGCACAATGAGAACTTCAATCGGTATATCTATGGGTCACTGAATATGATGATGAAATGGATTAGAGTGACCGATGAGGAGAAAATGCGGTTGAACACTGAGTACTCGCTTTCTGGGGCTACTAAGGAGATGTTGGGGATTGTGCATGGCAGTCCAACTCACCCCTCTAAGGAATAAAACACTTTTGTTGGCTCGGATGTGGAGGGTGATGATGCTGATGAGGTTGGAGGGTCGTTGGCATTAGTGCTACTTGGTGAGGATGGAGATGAGGCCGAAGCTTATGCTAGCGTGCAGTAAGATATTGAGCATTCTGAGTATAACTTGAAGGGGCCGGATTAGTAGGAGTATTTCTTACCACCCTGCTTGTCGTGTTGTTATTTTTATGCATACGAGACTATGCATGTTTTAAGCATGGGGTGGGAGACTAACTTTTTGTGTTAATGCTTGTGAATAGTCATTTTTTTTCTCTTTGTCTTATTAGTGATTAGTCAGCCTTAGGTTACTGTAGTAGCTAGAGTTAGTATAAAACTATGAAAAAGAAAAAATGCAGAAAAAAAGAGAAAACTTCGAAGATTTTCCGATGATGGATCTCTGGACAGCTTTGGGATTAAGGTCCAATTAAAACACAAAAAAATATTTTTTGTCTTTAGTTAGCCGAAGTAGGCAATAATCCCCCTTGGTTTTTTTTTTGTGCAACGACCCGACCGATCGTTTTATGTATTTGAGCACTGTTTTCCCTTTTGAAGCTTTCTGTGTGTGTATTTGTGGTAACCTGACTTGCAGGGATAGTTGGTTGGGTTTCAAGGAGGTCTTGAGATGATTTGGAACATTTGGTTCTTAATTTGGAAGCTTAGATTGGAAAAGTTGACCAAGGTTTGACTTTTGTGAAAACGATCCAAAATGGTATTTTGATAGTCCCAATAGGTTCATATGGTGATTTTAGACTTAGGCATACACCCGAAATTGAATTCTTAGGTTCCTATGTTGATTTGGCTCTTTTCGCCGGAAGTTGGCAATTTGAAGGTTTAAAATTTTCCTAAATTTGACCATGGGTTTACTTTGTGTCTATGGGGTGTGGATTTTAGTTTTGGGACTTGAATAGATCTGTTTTGTCATTTGGAACCTGTGCGCAAAGTTTGATGTCATTCCGAGTTGGTTTGATATGAATCGGACGCTTGGTTGTGATTTTAGCGATTCCTAAGTTTCATTGTGTTGTTTTGGTGTTTGATTCGTGGTTCCTGATGTTATTGCAAAGTTTTGAGCTCGTGAGCAAGTTTGTATGATATTTTTAGACTTGTGTGGATGTTTGGTGTGGAGTCCCAAGGGCTCTGGTGAGTTTTAGATGTGTTTCGAATTGTTTTTTTGGACTTGGTTCATAGTTGCTGGTGCTGCAGTTATCGCATATGTGAGCACCAGTTCACATTTGCGGTAGCCTCATTTGCAATAGGTTGGTCGCAATTATGATAAGTGGTATGGGGTGGAAGGTTTCGCAATCGCGGGGCTAGTGATCTTGGCAGGGGGATCGTATTTACGGTCATTTGATTGCATTTGCAAGAAAGACAAACATCACATTTGCGATGTGTTAGTCGCATTTGCAACACTGCTTGGAATGATCAGCCTCTGCATTTGTGAGTCAAGGGTTGCATTTGTGATACTCGCATTTGTGAACCCAAGGTCGCAAATGCGACTTCTGCAGCTGAACAAAGATGGGATTTCAGGACTTAGTCTCATTTTATCACATTTTGAGCCCTCGACTCGGTGGGAGGTGATTTTAGGAGGGGATTTTCATATAGAGCTATTAGGTAAGTGATTTTGACTCAATTTTGATATTATGACATGATTATCTATGAATTTTAACATCTAAATCATGAGATTTGAAAGAAAAATGTGGGAATTTTTTACTATGTTGTGAAAAATAAAAATTTGAGATTTGAGAGTCGATTTGGACTCGGATTTGAAAACTAAACACATGTTTGGACTCGTGGGTTATGGGTAGTCGAGTTCTACCCTTCGACTTGGGTTTTGACGGGCGGGCCCGGGGTTGACTTTTTGGAAATTGAGTAAAGATCTTAACTTTATTGATTGATATTGAATTCTCTTACATTGTTTGATATTATTAAATTATTTTCTTGCTGATTTGAGCCGAGCGGAGGTGAATTTTAAAGAAAAAGCATTTTTAGAGTACTGATTGGGACTATTTGAGGTAAGTATCTTGCTTAACTTTGTGTGGGAGAATTACCCTTTAAAATTTGGTCTAAATTATATTATTTGTGCTATGTGAAATGACGTGTACATGAGTGACGAGTGTGTATACGAGCATCTGTATGGTTTATGACCGGAATAGACATTAGGCTATTAATATGCTTTGGATTGGGGTTGTTGGCTATATGAACATGCTTTATTGTTGAATATTTTCCTACACTCTGATACTATTGTCATGTTATTGTTTCTCATTGTGAGTTGTGGGCTATATCTTGATATGACTTGGGGATATTGTTATTTTTGTGATATGGTAGCACATGTGGGCTTGCGTTGTGGGTTGATTATTATTTTCTGGAGTATAAGGGCAGCGAGATGCGCATGCGGCAACATAAGGGTGGAATTTATTGATGCCCATGCGGCGAGATAAGGTGGCTTATGCGCATTTAGAAATATAAGGGGAAATAATTCATTGTGATGCTCACGTAGGACTACTCATGACTCGTGATACCTATGAAACCTAGTGCTATGATGCCAACTTGTCATGACCCATACTCCCACCGGATCCGTAACGGCGCCTAACATCGCTTGCTAGGCAAGCCATCAATCAATAAGCAGAAACAAACTTAAATAACAGTATTAAATAGTCTCAAGAGTGGAATAATAATAATTAACTAAAGTCAATAATCACAATACAACTAAAACCATAACATGGCGTCACTGAGTACATGAGCGCTATAGAATTTGAATATAGATTCTGACCTCAAAATACAAAATTATCTGAAAGATAGACAACAATAACATAAACTAAGAGAAAAGAGAACTTCAAGGTCTGCAAAAGGAAAACATTACTACTTTGAAATCTCCCGGCATAATATGGATCCAGCCCACAAGTAACTACCACGATCAGAAATATCTGGATCTGCACACAAAGTGTAGAGTGTAGTATAAGTACAACTGATCTCATGTACTAAATAGGTAACAAGCCTAACCTTGGGCTGAAAGCAGTGACGAGCTTGGAAAGGTCCGATACTCACTTTCCACAGCCAACAATAATAATAACAGAAGTATAATAACATATGAAGAGAACAGCTCAAATAATAACAGGCTCAGCTTAAGATGATATGACGAGAAGTAGACATATTTTTCAGATATAACAATCAAGGCATCAACTTCTATTTACTTAGACAGGTATTTAACAAGATAAAAACTGTGATATCAAGCTCTAAACATCAAGTAGAGTCTTTAAATACCAATTAGCAAGAGGGATAATACAGCTCTATGCATGCATGTCAATTATATATGTCAAATCAACAAAGAATCACAGTTTGAATATCAAGAATACATAATCTCAGCACATTCAAATTGCTTGGCCAAAAGCCTTAGAATCATACTCTAAGCATCTCATGGTTCCTGGATCAAAGACCATGGACCCTCACATACATACATACACACATTCAGCACTATACGGGTTCCAGACATAAGTTCCTCACCCAAGCACATACATATGACCATGTGTCTGCGCCCACGACTATTACCTAACTCCGGAGGGGCGGGTTGCCCAAGCGCTAATCGAATCAAAGTCAATGATCAATATCATCTAGCCCAATATGGGGCCTGGCGCACGCGTTACCTCAATTTCAAACCACTCAGCTCAATATAGGGCATGTTGTACACGTCACCTCAATACCAATACCAACACGGCTCTATGGCCCAGTATAAGTCATCAATCTGCTCATGTCTCAACATGTCAACATCTCACATTAACAATAATCAAAATATCACAAAGAATATATCATCATCAATAATTTAGCTCAAACTCGTATCACACACCAGGAACCAATAACATGTGAGATAACTAACATATATAAAATTGAACGGAGGCAGAGATATAACATGCATATTTAATATCATGACTGAGAAATATGACTACGACTAAGGCAAATAGCTCAACATAACAAAAAGGTCTCATCGTGTCTCAATAGATAAGCAAATGGCCTAGAAAAGATTCCTGCATGAATAGTAGCTCACGTAGTCATGGAGGTGGAGAAAACACAACACTAAAGAAGTATGATACAAAACAAGCCATATAATAGACTAAGATTTACCTGGATTATGAATAACCGCGATATATGCACATATGCTCGTCACTTATCACGTACATCAGCCCCAACATAACTCAAATTCATAGTCAACGGGGAAATTACCCTCAAACCAAGTTTAGACATATTACATACCTCATTCAGTCTAGTCTTCAATCTCAAATCGCGTCAAAACCTCGATCTAGTTCTCCAATCACGCAAATCCAAGCCAAGCATCATCCAAGGAAGTTGAAAATGTCATAGGAAGCGATTCCAATCCATAAAGCTTTGATCCTTAAAGAAATTCCCAAAAGTCAACAAAAGTCCTCGGGCCCACGTGCTCGAAATTCAAATTCAATACCAAAATCTGATGACCCACAACCTGCCGAGTCCAAATATATAATTAGTTTCCAAAATCAAGCCCAAATCGGTACTAAAAATACGCTCTCTTAAAGTGTAGGTAAAAATCCCAAATTTCCTTTCAAAATTTCAAGTTTTAGGTGTAGGAATCCATGGGTAATCAAGATATAAAGCCAAATCCAAGTGAAAATTGCTTACCTCCAATGCAGTAATGAAAATACTCTCCAAATCCTCCTCATCTCAAAGTCTAGGGCTCAAATACAATACAATGGATGAAATACCGAAAATAGCAACTTAATTACTCTGCCAGTAGTACTCATTGCGGTCACGGCCAAGCATTACGATCGCAAAGTACAAATAGCCTTTCCCTGAATTACTTTATCGCAAATACGTGTGTCCATCGCGAACGCGATCAACAACTTAAACCCTCCACGAAGCGAGCAACCCATCACGAATGCAAAGGCCTACACCCCAAGCCGGCTACTCGTTCATTGCAAATGTGACCAATCCTCTTGTGAACGCGAAGTACAGAAATCCAATGGCCAAAATTACTCTATGCGAACGTGAACCTATGGCCGAGAACACGAAGACCAACAGAACACTAGAACATCAGCCATCACAAAGTGGTTCAAAATGATCTGAAACTCATCCCGAGCCCCACGGGACACCGTCCAATCATACGAACAAGTCTAAATATATTAACCGAACTTATAAAAAGGCTCAAAACACCAAAATTAACATCAAAACCAAGAATCGTCGATCAAGATTAATTTCTTTAAGTTCATAATTTTCAACTTCAACCAAATCTGATTCAAGTCTAACCAATCCGGAATGAACTCAAACTTTACAACCAAGTCCCAAATAATAAAATGGACCTATTTCAATATTAGAATGACAATTTGACCCCCGATAACCTCAAAGTCAATCCGAGTCAAACTTATGAACTTATCAAACCTTCAAATTGTCAACTTTTGACAAATAGAGCCAAAACCTTCTAGGAACATCAAAGTTCAAATCCAAACATACGCCCTAGTCCAAAATCATCATACAAACTTATTGAAACCATCAAATCCCGATTCCGAGGTCGTTTACTCAAAAGTCAAACCTTGGTCAACTCTTCCAACTTAAAGTTTCCAAATCAACTCCGAACCTTTCAAAAAATCAAAACCAACTATACACGCAAGTGATAATGCATAATGTAAGACTACTCAAGATCTCACACTGCCGAACGAAAATTAAAGTTCAAAACGACCGATAAGAATTGTTACATATGCATAATCTCCACTGTGATGGGAATAAACTTCACAAGTAGATGATCTAACTTGATATCAAGCATTGTTTTCTCAACAAAAGGGACAAAAATGAAGTCTCCTACTCTCTCAGCCATGAGCTGAAATTGAGGTAAGACATATTCAACTATTGCATGCTCAACCCAACCATTTACTTTCAATCCAAGGAAGTCCATTGCATTTCTTTACATTTTGTAGAACTTCATACTGAGTCATAAATGGAGTCAAGTAATCCTTAGCGTAGTTGGCTATACCATGGAGATTCACAAGGAGGGAGTCCAATAGTTCAACTAATTGCTCCTCAGCCACGGTGGCACTTGATTCACGATGTGAATTGATATTTTCCAGGAGGCGAGGAACGGCATGATCCATGTCATATTTAACTAGCATGTCATCTCCGCTCTCATAAAAAGTGACTCAACCAAATCCTCAAGATGTTGTGTTATGCTTGACATTTTGGCACTAAAACCATCCAAATTGAAATAAGAAAGCTGGAGAAATGTCCACATTAATGTCACCACCAATTTCAGCTCTCTATGAAATCCGAAATATTGAAAATGTTGCGAAATACAGCAGAAGACACCTCTGCCAGAAGACCAAATGTTGTATCAAATGTTCAAAGCCACA
Organism: Nicotiana obtusifolia; assembly: GCA_002018475.1. Classification (NCBI taxonomy): domain Eukaryota; kingdom Viridiplantae; phylum Streptophyta; class Magnoliopsida; order Solanales; family Solanaceae; genus Nicotiana; species Nicotiana obtusifolia. Next base: position 43,920 of record MCJB01026562.1, on the reverse strand, counting down.
TAATCATCCAAGTCAATATTAGTTTTAATACAAGAAAATATTGTATGACACACCGATGAGCTGTTTGCTTCCCCTTTTTGCTCTTTCTCTATCAATTTATTTTCCTCCTTCCATGATTGTAAGCAATCAAGTTTTGGGATTGGCCTCAAGCATATACAACGTGACAAACATTGTTATAACAAACCCTTTAACTTAACAGTCTGAACAACAATATACAAGACAAAAACTTCCTTTGCAAAATGTTTCTTCTTATATCTGAGTCATAAGGAAAAAAATGAAAACTACCCTCAGAGATTCCAATACAAGAAAGAAAAGATAGAAAGAAGAAAATAAGAGACCTTCAACATAACCTTACTTTGCTTAAAGTTTAGCAAAACCAGGAACAAGCAAACTGTTAATTAGAACCTCAAACTCGTTTGAGAAAAAGTTGAAGTAATTACTTGTCTTAGTCTGGTTTACAATTTTATTCAAATATTCTCACTGGCCAGCTAATAAGTATATGAAGAGAAAATTTGTGTTTTTTGTCAATTAATGACGACATTTACCAGAAGATGAAATAAAATAATTTTTAGTGATGCTGTTATGAAATACATATTATATGGATGTCCACCGGTCAAATATAACTCTCACTACTTTTCTTCATTACGTAGATAACCCCCATTACTTTTCACCATTATAGTTGTAACTCCCACACCTCCGTAGCCTCCCATGATCTTCATGATCTCAAATGCTTAATGTCATGTTTATGACATTCTTTTGCATGCCTCTATGTAATACTATAAATAGAAGATGAGAAATAATATTGTACACACTTGAAATTACTTGGCAACACTTAAGAATAAGAAAGTTTTCTTTTCATCTCTTTATTTATTGTCTTTCTTCTTGTTTTACATTGTTACTTTCAACTTAATTTCTTAACACGTTATCAACACGACTTCTCCAATTTTATTAGAGTTAGAATTTCACTTCTCGCAAGTGATTTATGGGCTGTTCACGAAAAGAATACTTTTACTTTTTAAATGGCAAACTGGAGCCGCACAGTACATAGCAGGGATGGACAAGTTTTTCCACGAAGGTGTAGTATGTACTAGACAATTGCTACACCAACATGGTACATATATTCTCTTGATAGTATTGTGGCAAACCTTTCTTTCTCTAGAGATCCAGGGAGGTATAATCTTTATATTCTTCTCGGTGCACTCATACTTCTATATGTTATATTTGATTCAGCAAATGAGCATGAATAATTATTACTCTCTCATTGAGTTTCTATGAATTTAACATGCCAAACAGATTTGAGCATAGTTTCAATCTGGTAAAGTGACTTACTAATTTATAATACTTATGTCACATGAATATGTTGGTGTACCATATTACTTGTCGGAATTTAAATCATCTGTAAGCTTTATAGAAATATTGGGTTAGCATAATTAAGCTGCTAAACATATTATCTCATGAAAAGATATTCTTTCGAACCCTCAGTTATATCTGGCCAAACTTTGCAAAGCTTTCAATTTTGTTCATGCTTGATGAGTATAATTTTTTTAGTTTCTACAATTATGCATAATACAAGTGATCAATTTTTCTTTTAACAAACTTTTTGATTGATTTTATGCATGCTAACTGATTCAATTTTCTCAGTTTACACCTGTAAAAAAGTATTTTCAAGCATTCTGTCAGTTAACGTTATTTAATACAACTCGTTCGTTGGAGCGAAAGGTAATCAAGTCACAGTACCTGTATTTATTATTTCTAACTTAGTTATTTTCTGTGACAGTGATTATGGCTTGAGGATGAGATCTAACATGCTTTGGCTTATTATGCCATTAGTTAAGGGTAAGATAATGGACACAAGTCCCAACACACCATGAGGGTAAGAAATCAAGTTAAAGTCCTAGTGTATTACGATGATAAGAGGTTAGGTTTGAGTCCCAACATATTATGGCATAACATGCCTTTATATGGGTTAAGGCATTGGGTTAGAGCCCAATACACCATATTGATGATATAATGGTGATCAATAAAAATGATGTATTTTTCGTGAAAAAGCATGAAGCTTGTCCCACTTGATTTGCTCCATTCTTGAAGTGAATGTGATAGCGATGCATAATAAGTCTAAATGAAGACAAGTGGTTGACCAATGAATTTGGACGTGCCAAAGATCAAAATAATAATAATCATCATTGCGGTAATTATAAAAAGGAGAACAATAAGGGTTCTCAAAATAGTCCTTCAAAATGTGAAGGCAATAGTTACCATCAAACTGGTATGGGAAAATTATAAAGCACGTCGCGATGATTATGATCCATTCCTTGAAGAGTGTGACTTGTGATAAGCACTGAGAATGCACACCCATTTCTCAAGGTAAATGTGGCAATATGTGATAAAAGTAATGAATAAAGACGTGAGATGCATGATTGGATCAATACCACACAACTCAGCTCTACGGGAGGTTTGAGTGATATAAAGAGAATGAATTTTATTGTGTAGCTACATGAATATTTCATCGCTCACATACATGTGGTACACCAAAAATATTTTGCCATGCCTTATAAAAAATTATTAAAGGCAAAATTAAAGCAAAAAAAGATTTTTCTTATGATTTTGACCATTTTAATTTCTTATGAAATGATTTTCTCCGTGAAGGAGATATCACCATATGGATGGTGGGACAAAAAATCTTGTAGTCTGAAATCAATTAAGAGCTCTGGGAGAACTAATTTGTTGCTACCCGGATGAATAAAATTATTCATGATATTGGTATTGTAGTAAGTCTCAAAAGAAACTTTTTGAGTTTCAAAGATATTAGCCAAAGTGGTTGGCATATTGAGACTATAAATGAAAGGAAGATTGAATATCTTTATATTGCTATAATCATACCGGGTAAATATGAAAGGTTACCCCTTTTTTTTTTATTTGTACTACACAAGTATAAGCATGATGATGGAATCATATGCCGCAAGTAAACTAGAGGTTTACTGAAACAAATATTAGTTGGCATGATCGAATTGTCCATCACGGTCCAATTATGATGCGAGAATTAATTGAGAATTCACATTGGCATATATTGAAAAAATAGAAAGATTCTTCAAGAATTCTCTTGTGCTACTTATTCTCACGATATACCAGTTAAGGTTGGGATTGAATCCCTTGATTTCTAGAATGAATAAAAGGTTATATATGTGTGTCTGTGTGTTTGTGTGCGTGCGCTCACGCGCGCGTTTGTTATCAACTTGCAGTTTGGCTTTTGCAAGGTTACTTGCTCAAATTATTAGAGCACAATTCCAGAATGTAAATTATGATGATTTATCTTGATAATGTTGGTTTAAATCCAAGCTAGTTTAACATAAATTGTATGCCTCCAATTATAGCTAAACCATTGGTTATGAGAACAAAACTACCAAAAAAAAATTTGGCTTGAGATGTATTATTTAATATACAATAGCACTTGTACGCATCTAGCCAACAAGTTATGATAAATTCTCCCTTTTGCAATTAGTTCAGGGTCATGAACCAAATAATTTCCATCAAAAAATATGGATGTGCATATGATTTAATTCTGCCACCACAATGCACAAAGATACGTTCCCAAAAAAGGTTGGGAAATGTGTTGGTGATCAACATTAGGGGGAGAAAATGGGCAGTTAAAAAAAAATACGTGGAATGAATTATTATGAATACATCTAGATCCTCGTACAAGAATGTGAACTTAAAGTTCAAGTGAGAATTTAAAATTTTTAGTCAAAATTGTCCCTTATCTTTAGAAATAGATCTAATATTATCCTTTATATATAACCCTGAGAACCTTTTATTAAGTTTGCAAATTTTGAGCAGATTTAAACTTACTAATAGAAAAAACTTCAAAGAACGGTGCATTCATCGAGCTGTGTGTGACAAGAGTTAAAGGAATCCTAACTTGTTTCTTCTTCTCGATTCACCTTCTTCCTCTTGCTCGTTATTTTCCCCCTAAAGTCTCTATTTTATAAATCATGATTATGCACTTTTGGTAGGAAATAATGAAAAATTTGAAAAACTAGTTAATTGTTATTATTATATAAGGTAATTATTTGTTGATTCTAATTCATAGATAAGCAACTGATAAAGCAAGTGATCTAACACACAATAAATATGTGACTTTTTTTTTAAGAGAAGATTCCAATAATATTGAAGATGATGTTGTTTGCTTATCTCAATTGGAAGAAGGATATATTAAAGGCAACAAAATAAAGCATACGGAATTGGAATGCGTCATTTTCGAGAAATAAAGTGATGTTTTCATCAAGGGGAGGCAAATACGCGATGTACTCTTTTTTTCTTAGCTAAGGTTTTATCCCACTGGATTTTCCTGGCAAGTTTTTTAACGACGAACCAAAAATGCGTATTACAAGATATGTGTACTCTTTTTCCTTCACTAAAATTTTTTTCCCATAGGATTTTTTCTTAGTAAAGTTTTAACGGAGGCACATCATCTGTGAACATCCAAGGAGAAGAGTATGAAATACATATTATATGAATGTCCACTAGTCAAATATAACTCCCACTACTCTTCTCCATTATGTAGATAACCCCCATTACTTCTCACCATTATAGTTGTAACTTTCATACCCAGTGGCGGAGCTATATAGCTCAAAGGGCTGTCAACTTACACCCCTTCATTAGAAAAATACACCTGTTTAGGTGGCTAAACATTATTTTATTTTTTTTACGTGTGTATGCTATGTATCGCATCCCCTTGACTTTTTCGTGTATTTACCTCTTTAAATTATGACACTCCTTAGTAAAAATTCTGACTCTGCTACTGTCCACACCTCTATAACCTCCCATGATCTTCCTCCATGATATCAAATGCTTAATGACTTGTTTATGGCATTCTTTTGTATACTTCTATATAATACTATAAATAAAAGATGAGAAGTGATATTGCATATACTAAAAATTACTTGGGAATACTTGAAGAATAAGAAAATTCTCTCTTCTTTCTTTTATCTTTTGTCTGCTTCTTATTCTATATTGTTACTTTTAGCTTAATTTCTTACTTTCCATAAAAATAATACTCCACTTCATCTTTTGCGTCCCATGTGATAGAATGCATGTGACCTGCAATGATAAGACTATTTAATGCGAAAGTTGATCGGTAACGGTAATATTATATTTTTATTTTTCTAGAAATGAAAAAAATTAAATTAAAGTTATAATATTTAGAGAATATAAAAATTATTGGAAACATATAAAATGTTTAATCATATTATTATAATGATAGTTTGTAATCTTTAAAGTTTTCCTCCAAACAAGGAAAAATAATAACATTTTATAAATTTTGGCGAGGGTTCTTTCATTTTTTTGGTTGACTTATGGGTCAAAGTAGGTAAGGGCTCTTACTATGCGCGGAGTTTTAAAAAGAGTCGAATCACAAAATTTACTGTACACAGTTTTACCCTATATTTATGTAAAAAAAAAAAAAAAAAAAGTGGAATAATGTAAAATTTATTCTAACAAAAATTGATGCAGCCACATTTAAATGAAAAAGGGCCAACAAAATGCACTTAATGTTTCTTTTGATCTATAAATATCCTTAATGTTTTCTTTCAGCTCAAATATAACCCAAAATCAAACAGACCATATTACAAAGTTCAACTTTAAAATAGTTACGTGGCACGTTATAATCTTGACACATTTAATCCCCAAGATAAATATTAAATTCGGCCATTTCTTAAAAACCCAACTCGCTGACCTATTTACCCGTTTGGAAAAAGGTTAAAACTACCCTCAGATTATTTGGTACAAATACGTCCTCCTTCTACCTATTGAGTTAACTTTCTGACTCATTTATGCCCCTACGACTAACGGTCAATGCTAAATAAAAAAAAGTTTATTAAAATTACATGTGACAAATTTTTATTGGTCCAACTTTAAACTATGACCCCAATTAAATAAACCCGCCCTTAACCCTTTTTTTCACCCAATCCCAAAATCTGACCCACCTAAAAAAACAGCCAAACTCATAATTGTTAAAAAATGTAACTTCTTCATCTTTTCAACTCTATTATCACCATAGTTGCCACCGCCCCCTTTCCTTCATAACAACCACGGTTCCACCGCAACCACAATTCTCATATTTGTTCCATTCCTCCATTTTCGAACAATAACAGCAAGAATATTATGCTAATTGAAAGGGTCCAATTAGATTTTTTTTTTTTTTTTTTTTTTTT
>MCJB01026562.1:15618-31213 GCA_002018475.1 Nicotiana obtusifolia | reverse complement strand
GGGGCTGACAACATCTAAAGAAGAATAGTACATTAGCACTTTATAAGATCAAACTCACAACATGCAGAATCTTTTCCACTGTAAAAAGGAGGGTAAAACTATGTACTGCAAAAAAGGTATACCCAGAATGGTGACAAAAAGACACGAGTTAGCATGAGAACTTCTCAGAGAAGAGACTTACATTGACGAGGGCAACTTGAGACAAGTAACCATCGCAAATGCTCTTCCTTGATCATTCATTCATTTCCTGGCAATTCATCTTCCTTCTTGGTCTGGGAAACCGCTTCCACATCCACTCTAGAAGCCTCCTCCATAGTAACATCTCCCAAACTTGCATTATCTAATCCCTGAACCTTGTTTTCAATGTTCTTGTTTAATGGAGTGAACTGAACCTCATTCCCAGTTTTCAGATCCTTATCTTCGTTCACTTCACTCTTACTTCCATCATCAGCAATTATTTCCTTTTCAAAAGCTTCATCCATCCTATTGCCATCAACTTCTTTTCCTACTTTATCAGATTCCTTTTCAAAAGCTTCATCGTTCCCATTACGATTAGCCTTTTCACCTTCTTCTCCAACTTTCACCTCATTTTCTGCCAATTCAACGTCATCCTCGATCCTATCTTCTTCCTTCCCTTTCACATTCCCAACTCCTTCCATGTGCCCTTCAACCAGTTCAACATTGTTATCCTCCAAAGAATGGCCATCCTCATGACTCTCACTCTCAGACTCATTCTCCACTACCTCCTCAGTCATCTCCTCGCATCCACGACCCCTCCTCTCAAGACTTTGCAACCTCCTCCTCAAATCACCCAACTCCCTCTCCATCAAGAACAACCTGTCCTTCAAAATCAAGTTCTCTTCCTCTAACTGAGCAATATGTGTGTCTTGATCGTCCACACGGTTTCCCAACACATTGTTATACTCCATCCCGCTATAGTTCGGGTAAATCATCTCAAACCTACTCAAATCATGATCCAACCGCCTCTCCACTTCCACATGTTCTTCCACATCACTCTCACTCGATCCTCCCTCCTCTTCTTCCTCATCCTCGTGTCCTTCTACCTCATGACCCGGCGACCTCAGCCTAATCAACCCATTCATCGATCCGTACCCATCCACTCCCCACTCCTCTTTAGCCATATCTACTAACACCTCCCTTGATGGGGAGAAAATAGGGGTTGGCAGCACAGCTGGAGTTACAGGGCAAGGGGACACCAAAGAAGCAATACCACCACTTTTTTTCGCCCTAATGATATATGAAGATGTGTTCCGAGGCGCATAAGGTGCATTCATGTTATTATTATTGTTATGATAAAATTTCTTCTTAGGGAAAAATCTCCGGGCCTTCAATCGGTTTTGCTGCTGCAAGTCATTTAACGTAGGCGGCTTATATCCACCACCTTGAGCATTGGTACCACTACCGCTACTTCCTATAATCTCGTTCCGCCTTGCAGCATCCATTCTCTGTTCCTTCTTATTTACCTTTTTACCCTTCCAATTATTCCGAGGTCCCAAGGGCTTGGAATGCTGCTTTCCAATAACAAATTGCTTCATATTGGGGTTAGGGTTTTGAAATTTCAGCTGGTCGACTGACGGCGGAGGCGGAGGCAGAGGCTGCTGCGGCCACATCCTGTAGTTCCGACTCATCATCTGTGGCGGCGGCTGCATCATCAACGGCGGCTTATTCATAGCCAGACTCTTATATACATAATTATACGTGGAATTAAAGTTGAATTTGTCATTGTTTACCTGCTGCTGTTGAAGCTGTGGATTTAAGATCTGAGGTTGTTGACTCATACTTAGCATTTGGTTTTGACTCATACTCATCCTCTGTTGTTGCTGATTCATCATTTTTCCTTGCTCGTTCATTTTACTCCACAAACCACCAAAACCCTAACCAAAAATAAAAAAAAAAAAAAAAACAAAACAAAAAAACAGATCGTAACTCAAATCGGAACAGTTACTCCTCAAATTATCGCTAAGAAAAAAACTCCGAAAATTGAAAACAATTGCAGAGATTTTCGGGCTCTCTTTTTTTTTTTTTTGGCGAATTGAGGTTTTTAGGTAATCGAACCTAATTTCTGGAATCCGATTCGTTGCTTGAATTGAGGTTTAATTTTTTGAAGATTATTTTCTCTTTTTTTGAATTCTTCAATTTTCTCTCTCTAGAAATCTCGATCGGTAGTTTTTGCGTGAGCCTTTGAAATTTGTGCTGTGGTGAGTGGTGACGGACGGAAAGGCGAAAGGGTGGTGGTGTATATATAGGAGAAGAGGAAGTGATTTAACGGTAGAGATTTATTCTAATGATAATGGAAGATCGATAAGTGAAACGTGGTGTAAGAGTGGGTTTTTGACAGGATTAGGTTTTGAGAGACTAACAGTAACCGCCCTTGGTTTGTTGATTAAATTACGGATACCAGCCATTGGTGATTTTAAAATTACATAGGCCTCCTGACACAAATAAGAAGGGTTGTGCACAATTTGGTAAATATTATTATTGTATCGAAATTGAAAATTTTGATATTTGATATTTGATGTTTTGGTATTTAATATAATATATGGTTTAAGTTTTAAAAAAATTAGTATTAGATATGATATTTAGTATTTTAAAATAAAATACCAAAAATATACATTATATTATACAAAACACATATTATCAATTATAACATAAATATAAAAAATTTAAAACTTTACTTTTCTTTATTTTATAAGTTCATCAATTAACTCTAAACAATTAACAAGATATTTCTAATGATCAAATTTATTCCTTTATGTACATTTTTCTCTTTATGGGTCGATATTTACTGGTTTTAGATAAAACTTTTATCAAAACATTTTAGTTTTGTATTTTTGAGTACTTTAATTAAGAATTTTAGAATCTATAGCTTTATGCACTAGTTAGTATTCAAACTGAATAAAACGAAGTTATCGAACCGAAAAAAACGAAACTGAAAGGAGAAAAATTAAATTATACCGAATTTAATTAGGTATGATATTGGTATAGGATTTTAAGAAACCGAATACCAAAAATACCAAATCGAAATGTCTACATACCATACAGTACCGACCAACCAACACTCTAACAAATAAGTGGAGTTGTTCTTTAATTTAAATTTGACTCCCTTAAGTTTTAAAAGTCACCATGAGGATTTAATGAATTACTTTTTCGATGTCGTTTTGTGTGTTTTAGTTGGCATAAAATTTAAAAGTATAAAAAAGATTTTTGAATCTTATAAACTAAAATAAATATACGTATAATAGGCTAAAAATACCTAGTGAATCTTTCAAATGTGACATCTTATATTTATACGGGAGTGTTTTTAAAAATTAAATATGAGTATTAGAATTATAAATTTATTAGATATATAAATGCGATTGTTTGAGGTAAGAAACAAAATTAAAACGAAGGAAGCACTAGAAAAAGGAAAACAAAATATGCAAAGTGTAAATATTAAGTTTTACAATCATTTTTTTCTTAATATAGATAAAACTCTTAGTTTGAGATGTTTATGTTAGATTCAACTTGGGACTAAAGGCAAACAATTATTACAATAATTTAGTTTATTTGATACGAAATGTATGAGTATGAATCATATTTGACAAGAATTAGGTTTTGAGAGAGGAATTACCTTGTTTTGTTATCTGAATTACCATACGAATGAAATATCACTTAGGTCTTCATCATGGTTGAAGAAAAAAATACATAAAATTCAACTTTAGTTTATAGTTACTAATTTGTATTTTTTACTACTGCTAAATTAAGATGATATTCGTGAAAGGAGTATTTGACGATTTTATCCTCTTAATATATTAAGCATTTATTTTGTCTAAGTTGTATAGGTTTACCATCTATCTTAACAATAAAAAAACAGGTCCTTATTAATCTCTACAAAATAAATGTTCAATTTATTTTTTTAAAATACGTCTTGCATCAATCTTAAACCGGACATCTGGTTTCTTTTTTGATTTTTTAAGTGAATTTTACTTTGAATCTTATAAACTTAAAATAAATACATGTAGAATAGGCTAAAGGTACCTTGTGAATCTTTCAGATGTAACATCTTATATCTATGCAGGAGTGTTTTTAAAAATTAAATTTATTAGGTATATAAATGCGATTGTTTGAAGTAAGAAACAAAATTAAAACGAAGGAAGCACTAGAAAAAGGAAAATAAAAGATGCAAGATGTAAATATTTTTAAGTTTTACAATCATTTTTTTTCTTAATATAGATAAAACTCTTTATTTGAAATGTTTATGTTAGATTCAACTGAAGACAAGAGGCAAACAATTATTACAATAATTTAGTTTATTTGACACAAAATGCACGAGTATGATTCGTATTTGGCAAGGATTAGGTTTTGAGAAAGGAATTACCTTGCTTTGTTATCTAAATTACCATAAGAACGAAATATCACGTAGGCCTTCGTCATGGTTGAAGAAAAAAAATACATAAAATTAAACTTTAATTTACAATTACTAATTTGTATTTTTTATTACTGTTAAATTAAGATGATATTCGTGAAAAAGAGTATTTGGACGATTTTATCCTCTTAATATATTACGTATTCATTTTGTCAAGTTGTATAGGTGTACCATCTATCTCAACAACAAATAAAAAGGTCGTTACTTTAATCATTACAAAATAAAGGTTCAACTTATTATTTGAAAATACATCTTGCATCAATCTTAAACGGGACATCTGGTTTCCTTTTTTATTTTTTTAAATTGAATTTTAATTATTTTAATAATAAATAAAATTTAAAGTATAAAAAAGACCTTTGAATCTTATAAACTTAAAACAAAAATATGTATAATAGGCTAGAAGTACCTTGTGAAACTTTCAGATGTAACATCTTATATCTATACGGGAGTGTTTTTAATAATTAAAAATGAGTATTAGAATTACAAATTTATTAGGTATATAAATGCGATTGTTTGAAGTAAGAAACAAAATTAAAACGAAGGAAGCACTAGAAAAAGGAAAATAAAAGATGCAAAGTGTAAATATTTTTAAGTTTTACAATTATTTTTTTTCTTAATATAGATAAAACTCTTAGTTTGAGATGTTTATGTTAGATTCAACTTGGGACAAAAGGGAAACAATTATTACAATAATTTAGTGTATTTGACACGAAATGTACAAGTATGATTCGTATTTGACAAGGATTAGGTCTTGAGAAAGGAATTAACTTGCTTTGTTATCTAAATTAGCATACGAATGAAATATCATGTAGGCATTCGTCATGGTTGAACAAAAAAATACATAAAATTCAACTTTAATTTACAATTACTAATTTATATTTTTTTTATTACTGCTAAATAAGATGATATTCGTGAAAAAGAGTATTTTGATGATTTTATCGTCTTAATATATTAAGCATTAATTTTGTCAAGTTGTATAGGTGTACCATCTACCTTAACAACAAATAAAAGGGTCGTTACTTTAATCATTACAAAATAAAGGTTCGATCTATATTTAGAAAGTACTTATTGCATAAATCTTAAATTGGATATCCTGCTTCTTTTTTGATTTTTTAATTGAATTTTTAATTATTTTAACAATAAATAAAATTTAAAGTATAAAACAGACCTTTGAATCTTATAAACTTAAAATAAATATATGTAAATAGGCTAAAAGCACATTGTGAATCTTTCAGATGTAACATCTTATATCCATACGAGAGTGTTTTTAAAAATTAAATATGAGTATTAGAATTAAAAATTTATTAGGTATATAAATGCGATTGTTTGAAGTAAGAAACAAAATTAAAACGAAGGAAGCACTAGAAAAAGGAAAATAAAAGATGCAAGGTGTAAATATTTTTAAGTTTTACAATCATTTTTTTCTTAATATAGATAAACTCTTTATTTGAAATGTTTATGTTAGATTCAATTTGGGACAAGAGGCAAATAATTATTACAATAATTTAGTTTATTTGACACGAAATGTACGAGTATGATTCGTATTTGGCAAGGATTAGGTTTTGAGAAAGGAATTACCTTGCTTTGTTATCTAAATTACCATACGAATGAAATATCACGTAGGCCTTCGTCATGGTTGAAGAAAAAAATACATAAAATTTAATTTTAATTTCCAGTTACTAATTTATATTTTTTATTACTTCTAAATTAAGATGATATTCGTAAAAAGGAGTGTTTTTACAATTTTATCCTCTTAATATATTAAGCATTAATTTTGTCAAGTTGTATAGATGTACCATCTATCTTAACAACAAATAAACAGGTGGTTACTTTAATCATTACAAAATAAAGGTTCAATTTATTTTTAAAAAATACGTCTTGCATAAATTTTAAACAGGACATCTGGCTTCTTTTTTGATTTTTTAATTGGATTTTTATTATTTTAACAATAAATAAAAATTCAATAACAGGACAAGGTAAAAGGTATTGTTCTTGAATAACTGTTCAAATACAAAAGTAAACTCCTACATAACTATTTACAAGGTATCTTAGTTTGGTCAATGCTATATTATATTAGGAATCACTATAGGTACTACTTCATTAAAAAGTTCCATCTTTCAAATCGAGTGACTATTAATAATCAACTGCACTTTAAACATATATGGGTGCAGCCTTGCAGCATCAATTTTATACGAGCTCAATATTTTTGACGCAGAACATAAATTTATTATATAAACGTTTATTAAAATTATAATAAATAGGAGATATGATCCTATAATTTTAAAAGTACAGTCAATTCAATGAGCTAACAGCTTGTTTGCCCAAGCTTTTGGGAGGCCATAAGTATTTTTTTTTTTTTAAAGTACTTTTTGAAAAATTTAAAGTGTTTGACCAAAATAAAAAAGTATATTTGAACAGCAGCAGAAGCAATTTTTATGCTTTTAGAGAAAAGCTACAAATTCTTCCAAGAAGCATAAGTAGAAAATTAACTTATTCAAGGCAAATTTAACCTTATAATAAATTTATATTTTTTAAATTATCCCTCATAATTTAGCATTTTTCTTTTCTTTTTCCTTTTTTTAATTTTTTTATTCTACTATAGATTTCTTCTCTTTTATATTTTATCCCTCTTTATTATTCCCTCTCTCCTATTCCTAAGAGTAGATTTTAAATTTATATTGAATGATGTATTTTGACATATTTAAATTATCATATAAACAATAAATAATATCAAACACTCAATGTTATTACTTTGGAATAACTATATTTTATATTGTATATTTTTACTTTACGTTTTATATTTTAGTTGAGTTCTTTTATAACAAATGTTTAAAAATAATAAAAATTTCAAATTGAACATTTAATGTCCATTTTCGTAATTTAATACTTAAAAGTACTTTTTTTAAAAATTGGCAAAACACAATAAACTTGTAAAAAGCACTACTCAAACGAATTGACCAACAAACTGCTATTTTACAAAAATACTTTTTCAAAGACACTTTTAAAAAAAAAAAATTAACAGCTTAGACAAACGGACTCTAAATCTTGAATCTGCATTTGTTTAAAGTATAATTGAATGAGTATTCTAATATTATTGCAGAGCTAAATCTTGAATTTACCTGTGACTTTAATTTACCGAGTTATCGGTAATATTGCTCTGCAATAATACGGCGAGTGATGAGTCTCGAATGGTAGGCTAAAAGATCAAGGATCACTTAAAAATTTAATGCCAATATGCTATTATCAGTTAAAATTGGCTGCTGAAGATGAAAGGAAGGCCAGCATTTTAAGACCATTTTGGGAATATTATACCTAATAGAGAGTGGGTCACCTATTATTTCTTTAATGGTTAGAAAAGCAACCAAAAAAAAAAAAAAAAACATAAAGCTTGACCACTTTATAATGAGTTAGGAATCACTTCAATTCCCCCCAAAATGGTTTACAAGTAGATGTAGTAAAATCGGTAAACAACAATAATAATAACATACCAAGTGTAATTTTACAAGTGGGGTCTAAGAAAAATAATGTGTACGCAAGCTGCTTTTGATAGACCTTTAGCTCAAGAATATAATAAAATCGATCCTTTTTCAAGTAATTGGTCTAATTCATCCAAGTTTATGTGGGTTGAGCTATGATCCATTTACTATTAATTTAACCCAACGAATTAAGCCAGAAAAACCTATCAATGTATTGGGTCAAAATATTACAGTTTGACGTGCCAAAGTACATCTCAAATCCAAATATACAAAATTAAATTTGAACGATTAGGATTTATTTAAAGTTGGAAGAACGTAAGCAACATAATTTAGTAAAACTATATTAGTCTTGTAGAAAAACAAAAAACGGAGGGAAGGTTGGATGGGAAAAACAATAATTGGAAACTTTTCCTCCTGTCCGTGAGTCCCCTCGTGAGAGATAATCTTGTCCACTTCTTTTTCATTTACTTCTTTTTCTTAACTCAAGGACCTTCGCTGCAAAGCAATTGATTCATAGGAACTAGAGACAGAGTCATAATTTAATTTTATGAGTTCTGAATTTTAAAAGATGACTTTAAGTATTAATTTTGGATTCTCATTTAATACTTATATATATTTAATCAAATTTCTTAACATAAATATATTGTTTAAGCAAAAATTATTGGATTCGATCGAACTTATATTGAAACTTTTCTCTTGATAGGAGCCTATATTTTGTTCTCTAATGATTATCAAACTCACCGGTTGGACATGCTTAGAAATGTTCGTACGATCACCAATTCATCACTGTATGACTGACATGATCTCTTTCTCTTCTGCCTTTAATTTTGGAATATTTGGCTTAACAGAAATAATAAACATCATAACAATTTCATAATGATCTTTCCGTTAGTAATGATGATTGGGTTGCCGAATATTATGGAAGCCTAACTAACACAAATCACATACAGGCTGAACTTTGGGCCCTCTGCAGGGGTTTAACTATTGCTCAACAATACGGTGTCGGGTTTTGAGAGGTGTGAATAAGAAATGAAGAGTTATTTCCCAAAATCCCAAAAGGCATTATCAGAAATAAAGAGCTCTTACCTCATTTTAAAGTCATCGAAATTCTAAAATCTCTTCCCTCTTTTGTGCATTATTTTTTTAAAACAAATATAAGTGTCAAGTGTGATTTGATCCGTTATTTAAGTTTGTCGAAATTATGTAATTTGAAGTGCCGCTTTACAGTATAGGTGTTTTTCGTTTTATTCTAAGAGAAATCAATCAAGAACCATGAGCAATAACAAGGAAAATAAATTCTTTAAGAATACACAAGTAAATTGTGAGTTCGGAATATTTCTTTTCGTTTCTGTTTCTTGTTAACTTACGTTTCTAATTTTCTGCTTCGTATAGAGTATCTAACAATCTTAAGGAGTTTAAAAGACTTATTTGACAGATGGTTGATGCAGAAAATTCAGAGTGGAACGGGAAATTGTTTTGACTTCTATAAAGTCAAATAGCGAAAGCACATTTATTCCGAAATCATATGGAAGAAACTTTCAAGTTTGTTGAATGATATGAAGCTTCTTTATGGATAGATCATATTTATAATTGAAAGTTGTTACAATAATTATCTAGAGAAAATGATAATTTTGTTAGTAGATCATTTTGGGTTCTTTAAAGGATAAACACCTTTATAAAATTAGCTTTCCTTATGGGAAAAATAATTTTATAGCATTTAAATGTTGTAATTACTAACAAAATGATTTACTGATCGCTCCATATGATGCTTGAAAATTATGGTTGAGATCATACAATAGTATGTATACCATGCTGGATAAAAAATATATACACATATTAGTTTGATAAGAATAACATATCAAACTATTGAAATGTTTAGGGGTTACAAATATGGGCGATAATTTGAGCCCAAACCCATTTAACCCGCTCAAAGTTGGATCGATCATTGACCCACCTATTTGTGTAGAAATGACACCAGATAGCCACATCAAATGGCTATTATTTAGGAATTAGCCAGTCTGTCCTGAATTTCAGTTTTTCAGTTCAAATTTTCAGGACAAAAATGTCATAAGTTATCCTGAAGTTAATATTTTTAGTTTAAAATTTCAGGACAAAGCAAGCACCGGCTAATTTCTAAATATCATCCATGAGAATGACTATTTGTGCACTTGCCCCCCTTATTTGTTGAATTCAGTCCATCTAAGCTCATCTAATGTTGGGCTGATTTTTAGCCCAAATTGATCAATGAGTAACTTTGTTAAATATCTTAAAAATAATTCTTTTTGTTTGATATGTTTCATATGACCATAATAAAAGGAAAAAAAACCTTATTTGATAATTAAATAATTATAAAAAAAAAATCACACATTAATTAAAGTGAACTTGACACCAGATAACAACACATGATAGATATTGATAAATTTTTGACCTTAGATTAAGTTTGGCAAGAAAAACCCAAAAAGTTTGGCATTCTATAGCCAATCTGTATTCGGTCAGTTCAAATTTTGGGTAAGCCATCTAATCCGTTACTCCATTGCCTATTTTCGAATTCGCATAAGCCATGTGCATTGCAAAATTTCCGTCGTTTGATCTTCCCATCTCTGTTTCTCTATCTTTTTCTTTTTCAGTTATTTTATTTATCTCCTTAAGATTGCTAGAGCGAAACAGATCCTATAGGAATTTAATGTTAAGATAGTAAAAAACAAATCACAAGAGACGACAATAATCGATACAAAATTCAATTACGATTTCGCGAAGTATATATAGCTTCCTGTTAGCTTTTTTTTTGGTCATAAAGGAAGTACTTATATTAATAAACTAAAAGTTGACAGCATTACAGGGAGCAGGATGCACGGTTAGCATCAGAGTATTTACTATTTGCACACCTTCATAGGGTGCGTTACAAGCCAAAACATTAAAAGGAAAACTATTTAAAGATGAGGCTGTTGTATCCTGCGATGGAGCTGCAAGTGTAGTTGTAGTAGATCTTCCGAAAGAACAGGATTTGACGAGCCTCAATTGATTAGTTCCTACTTGGTCTTGATGGTACAGCTCTTTTGTGGTGGTGTTGCAAAAAGAAGACAGCTGCTACCATCTGCTTGCTTAGCGTCATATTTAGCTAAACTATCTGCCATTCTATTTTGCTCCTGCAGTCATCAACAATATTAGTATAATGATGATTAGTTTGTGCGAGCATCCTAATTACCTCCATGGCATCTGTCTCAATGTTGAGAGGTATGAGTCTTTTGCGCAGAGCAATTTGTAGTCCCATGAGTAGTGCAAATAGTTATGTATGAACACTGCTAGTTGTAGGTAATTTACCAGCGAATCCCATTACCCAGTGACCCTGATAGTCTCGAAAAACACCTACATTGGTGTTTTTTTGTGGTTGTTGCTCGTTTAGAAGTAGTGTTCAGCTGCTTTGGTGACTAACATAGGAATGTCGATGTTTAGTTTTTGTGTTCTAGTGTATTTTTATTGCGTGTATGCCACAGGTGCCATAGGGAAAAAGAAAGAAGAATGTTTGTGGGAATGTCATGTGGAGGGGAGTGAAGTGGCGTGTGTAGAAGCTTGGATACCCATGTCCTATGGTCTATGTGATGGGAAGCAAGGCAGTTGAGTGGGCGTGTTAAATTAAAAAAAGCCCGCAACTTGGTAGCTTGAGTACATTCAAGGAAAATATGTTTTGCTGTTTCAGGTGCCGTATTACAGATAGCACAATTGGAGGGGGTAATGCCTAATTTTGAAAGATATTTAGCGGTTGGGAGCCTGTTGTGGGAAAGCAACCAGAGGAAGAAGGATATTTTTGGTGGTATTAAAAGGCATATAGATACTCTTGATTAAGGTGTTTAATTCATTTGGAAGGTCAAAAGATAGGCTTGTGAGTTGCCACTCTTGATTGGAGTAAAACTTGGAGACTACTTGATTCTCCTCATGTTGCATTAGTGGACCATAGATGAGGGAGCGAATGTGCATATTTTCGTTTAGCCAAGGTTCTGTCTAAAATTTCACGTTATGTCCATTAGCAATATTCCACGTGTAACCTAGGCGACAATAGGACCAACATTTGATGATATTACACCAAATAAAGGATACTTGACGCCTGCAAAGATGATTTGATCTAATATATGAGGTCAGGAGGCATTGTGCCCATAACGCAGTGGGATTATGAAAAAATCGCCAAGCAAGGCTCGGATGTAGAGCTTTATTTTTTTATGGAAAGATTTTGATACCCAGACCTCCTTGTTCTCTGGGTAGTATAACCGTTTTTCATTTTAAGAGGTGTAGTTTTTCCTTTTGAGGTGTAGTGCCCCAGAGAAAATTTTGTTGGTAGCGATTAAGTTGTGATAGAATATTGTTTGGGATTGTAATATACCGGATTACATGGTTTGGTAGGTGATTTAGGGTTGAGCGGATTAGAGTAGTACGTCATGCCATAGTCAAGAATTTTATTTTTCACCCTCCAAGCCTATTTTTGAAATTATCTAATAGGAATCGGAAATCTGATTTTGAAGGTTGCTTTAAAAATATGGGGAATCATAAGTATTTTCCAAAAGTTTTCCCTTCGTGCATATGAAAAAGATGTAACACGGAATTTTTTGTATTTGTTGAGCAACTTTTTGAGAAAAAGATTTTAGACTTGTCAAAATTAATTTTTTGTCGTGAGTGAGCTGTGACGTGGTTAAGAGTGTCTATTATTGAGTTGCAACTAGTAGGAGTAATTTTTGCGGTGAGAATAATATCATCTGCAAAAAATAAGTGGGACATTAAGGGGCCTCTATCAGCCAGGGATATGGGTAGCGAAGAGCGATAATCCACCGCCGTATTTATACTCCGTGATAGCATTTTCAAACAGAGAATAAATAGATAGGGTGATAGTGGGTCCCCTTGACATATGCCTCGTGATGGTTTAAAATAGTTAGTAGGTTGCCGTTGATAAGAATCTAGGTGGAGGTGGTGGTGACACAAGACATAATGAGCTTGATTAAGTTTGGTGGAAAATTTAGTAGAACTAAAGTATGTTGTATGAATGATCACTCTAGTGGGTCAAAAGCTTTTTCAAGGTCTAATTTAAGAAGCATATGAGGAGTTTTCCTTTCATTTTACAGAAGCGAGACATTAATTCTTGAACAATGATTGCATTGTCTGCAGCTCGTCTATTTTTCTGGAAACTGGATTGTGTGGGATATATAAGATTTTGCAGAACCGATTTTAGTCTATTGACAATAATTTTTGTAATAATCTTATAAATAGTATTACAAAGGCTAATAGGACGAAATTGTGAAATAGAAGAAGCATGTTTTGTTTTTGGGAATTAAACAAATGAGAGTGTTGTTGATAGAAGGGTCGATTTGATGATCATTAAAGATTTTGTGGCAAATATATTTTACTGAAGTGTCAATAGTGTTCCAATATTTTTGGTAGAAATATGGGTGTAGCCATCTGGTCGTGGAGATTTTAAGGGTATGAATGAGTAGAGTGCATCTAAAATCTCTCAGTCTTGAAGTGGACTATCCAGAGAAATTTAATGGGTAGTAGATAAAACATTAGAAGAGTGCATGTGGTTTTGTCCATAGGAAGTAATTGAGTTTGTGGTAAAAAGAGTTTGATAGTAATGTATAATATGAGTTTTAATTAAGAGGGAATCAGTTATCCAATTTCCACCTAAGTCTTGTAGAGACGTAAAACGATTATGGCGTCTACTATTTATAGTGGAGCGATGAAAAAAAATTTGTGTTTGCATCTCCATTTTTTAATCAGTTTATACGCGATTTTAATTTTCAAAGGTCCTCTTCTTGCTTAAGTAGTTGTTTAAAATCAATTAGGAGTTGACGTTCTAAATCCTGGAGGAAAATGCTAGTGGGGTAATTTATGGAGGATTGTATTCCCGCAAGACGAGCTAAGATTTTCTTCTTACGTTTGAATATGTTTCCAAAAGTACTTTTGTTCCATACTTGGACTGTTTCAGTAAATTATACAATAGCAGGCGATAGATGTGGGTGGCTTGCCAAGCATGTTGAACTATTGCAGGAAAAGCTAGGTGAGAGGCTCAAATTGTTTCAAATCTAAAGAGTTTTTGATGAGGTAAAGTGAGGTAGTCCAATTGAAGTAAAAGTGGGCAATGGTCAGAGTGTGTACGAGGGAGGTGTGTGACTAGTGCATCAGGATAGTGATTTATCCAATCATAATTTGCTAGGAATCGATCTATACGTTCTAGAATGTTATGACTAATGGAACGACTGTTAGTCCAAGTGTAACGGCTGCCTTTGTAAACTAGATCACGTAAGTGGCAATAATTTATGCAATCGAGGAATTTATTAGTGCGAGAAATATTAATTGTTCGCCCCCCAAACTTGTCTGATGCATGGATTATTTCATTAAAGTCTTCTCCTGTTAGCCATGGCCCCTTATAGTTATCACATAGGCACATGAGATTTTCCCATAAAAGTTGTTTATTTAAAGAATCGGTGCTAGCATATATGGCAGTAAATAACCATTTGTGAGGGAGTGGGTGTACCTGGATCGTGCAATGAATCACTTGTTGGGTTGTTGCCACTGGTTCCACTGTTAGGGCGTCACAATGCCATAGAATTGCAATTCCTTCAGATTGTCCTATAGCGGGCACCTCAGCCATGCCCGTAAAGTTGAAGTCCTCTTTAAAGTTTAAAGTTTTGGTGCTTAACACGATGTGGTTCAAGTAATGCGACTAAAGGCGGACGGCGATAATCAAGTAGGAGCGAAAGTCGTCTAAATTCAGGAGACTGAGCTCCTCTACAGTTTCATATGATGAAATTCATATAATTATTGAGTTGAGTAGGCAGTGCGTTGCCCTGCATCTCCCCCTGGGTGTTGTTGTGTTTCCCTGGGCGTAGTCAGAGTGTGGGAATCAGTAGTATTGCATACTTTACCACCTCTGGATTTGTGGTAGGTCCTATGCGGAAGGAGCATCGTAGGAGATTTGGAGGGCAGTTTAGGTGTATTTTCCTAGCGTATTCCTCCTTCTGGACAAAGACTTTGATTTCGTCTAGCCAACCCAACACTGGGCAGGTTTCCCTGTTGTAGGCCATCATTGCTGCCACTTCTTGTTGAAAATTGTCGTTTTGTTCGGCGAGGTTGTGAAGGGGTGGTGGGGTGAGTGGTGGTGATTGCGGAGGCGGGGTCAGTGGCTCCATTTATGCAACTAGTGGGGCTGGTAGAGTGTATCGTTGTATCCAAGGTGTTGAGGTGATTGGTTGTGGTGGTGGGTAGAAATGCGTTTGAATGAGATTGGGGTATAGGTATGTTGTATCCCAGCCCGGCATTGGTGTGAGTAGAGGCTGGTATGGTGCTAGATATGGGGCTTGCATCATAGACCAATGGTACCTGCCATAGATGTCCGTCCCTAGTCATATCCCCTCCATTATTATTTGAGAAAGGTCCATTGGGTTGTTGATGAGGATATTTACTTCTTGATTGTTTACCTCCATGGTGAAGGTGAGGGCATGGCTTTGGAGTCCCACCTCCAATCAAGAGGGTGGGTTGCTCGTTGCATGGGGTGTTAACTTTTTCTTCCCATTTGAAATCAAAGTATACAATAGCTTCCTCTTAGCCAAGGTTGAGGAATACATAATAAAGTTTTAATTTTTATATATATATATATATATATATATATATATATATATATATATATATATATATATATATATATATATAT
>MCJB01026562.1:2343-15594 GCA_002018475.1 Nicotiana obtusifolia | reverse complement strand
TATATATATATATATATATATATATATATATATATATATATATATATATATATATATATATATATATATTTAATATACACAAAGAAGAAAAACAAAATTGTGTCATACACTTTTATGTCTTATACATTGAGTTATAAAAAGAAAGGAATATATTTGATGTACATTTTGATATACACATCATTGTTATGATATAAATTTATTCGCTACCTAGTGCGAATTTTTATAACTACGACTTTTTTTGTCTAAAGATATGGGTACGCTGTTACACCATACCAAAATTCCATAAAGCTTGATAAGAATTGGACGAGTTGGGCTATGTTCCAAATTTTAGCCCATCTTGACCAGCTCATTTTAGCGTGAAAATAGCACAGGCTAGTCAATTTTCGGACTGGTAATTGAAAAATAGCCAGCATTTGCAAAGTCATTGAAAAATAGCCACTATTTTGCTGCAACACGAAAAGTTTCAGCATAATATACTGGAGATTGGTGCACCTGTATATGAATTTCTAGCATATTATGCTGGAACTCAAACACACGGAAAGTTACAGCATAATATACTGGAGATTGGAGCACATGTGTATGAACTTACAGCATATTATGCTGGAACACCAGTATATTATGCTGGAATATTTTTAAATTTTGAATAGTGTTTTCGTTCAGATTTATCTTCACATGAAAAGTGGCTAAATTTCGATTACTTTTGAAACTGTGGCTATTTTTTAATTACCGCTTGGCTATTTTTGAATTTCACCCCATTTTAGCCCAAGTAACTTTTGAGCGGGTTATTGACCCACCCATTTATTGACTCAGTCTATTTTGACCCGCCCAAAATCAATTCAACCTGCACGTTTGGCACTCTTAGTTACAATGGTTTAGTTAGAAAACTATTTGAAAAGAAAATTAAAAGTCCTCGTGATTTTCTACTCTTATTTTAGAGACTAAAATCTTTATGTTTATTCTCCTGCTTCAAGATTCAAACCTGCAAAATTTTCTATTCGTCCTTTGAGACTAAAGTCTTCATGGCTTTCTACTTATTTGTTGGAGATTAGAGTCTAAGTGACCTTCTACTCGTTTTGGAGATAAAATCTTAGTAATTTTCTACTCCGCTTTATTACTCGATCTGAAGATTAAAAATTTAACTATTTATTAAATCTAGTTGTGTCATATATTACTCGGTCTAAAGATTAAAAACTTTAATATTTATTAATTCTGATGTATCAAATATCACTCGATTTGAAGAATAAAGCTTTGCTGTTTATTAATTATAGTTGTGTCGTGATATAAATAACAGTTTATGTAGTAAGCTCTACAAGGGTGTTGAATATGAATCTCATTTTTGAAGAAATATGTTTTGAATATGACATTATTTATCAAATAATTGCCCTTACTTGCCACAATCTAATGAAATTGCGGGAAGAAATAGGACATTAAAGGAAACGATGAATGCCTTGTCGATAAGTTCTGTTTTACCACAGAATATGTGAAGGAAAGCTATCCTTACGGCTAACTAAATACTCAATCTAGTGCCCCATAGCAAAACAAAATCTATTTCATATGAAAAATGGTACGGAAAGATGCTCAACTTGAATTATTTTAAAGTGTGGGGGTGTTTCGCAAAAGTGCAAGTTCCTAAACCCAAGACGGTAAAGATAAGAACGAAAACCATTGATTGTATTTTTATAGGATATGCAACTAATAGTAAAACATATCGATTTCTGGTTCATAAATAAAAAAATTCCCACATTCATGCTAATACAGTGATAGAAGCAGATAGTTGAACTTTTAAAAGTATATATCCGTATATAAAAAAACGTATAGTAAAAAATCTAAGCAATCTCGAGAAGAAGCAAAGAAAAATACATCTAATGAGGAGAATCCAAGACATAATAAACGCTACTTCTTTTGGATCAGAATTTCTGATATTCCTGTTGGAAAATAAGCTTCACACTTTTAAAGAAGTGATGTTAAACTAATCAACATTACTTTTATTAGTGAGCTGGTAATATTCATGATATTCTGAATCGACATATCTAGTTGTCCCTTGATGAGCAGTTGAGACATGAGTAGCATCATTCGGAAAAAGTCTTGAAAGCCCGAAATCTGCAACTTTGACAACAACAATTATCGTCAAGGAGTTCGTTGCTAGTCTTGACATCGCGTTGTATTATGTCAGAGGCGAGAAGATAAGCCAATGCACATAGCAGTTTCAACAACAATGTTTATGCGGATAGGCCGCACAAGGAATCCGTCCTTCACTCTATCACCGTGCCGGTGATCAGCCACTGTTCCGTTTGAAATGTATTCATACATAAGGAGGAGTTCACAGTTGTGCTTCGGTGTGCAACCATAAAAGGTAACAAGATTCATCATAACCAACAAGGGTTGTGGTGAAGTGGTAAATACTCCTTCATCTTTAACCAGAGGTCTAGAGTTCGAGTTCCTGGGTATGGAGTCGCCTTTGTTAGGGAGCGCTTTACCTCCAATTTGGGACTTTCCGGCGCGAATCCAAATTTAATCGGGTCCCAATGTAGGTACCGAACACTGGGTAAGAAACTAAGAAAAGATTCATCGTAACCTCATTCAAAATCAATATTTTTACCCTCTTACATTTGCCATGACTTGCATTAAACTCAAGTGCTGCTCTCAAGTCAGCCCTCGTGTCTTTCACTTTATATTTTGCATTGTCTTGCAGCTTCTTATCAAAATAGTGTGCGATGGTGAAATAGTCAATACTACTATTTATATGGGGTCGGATACGATCGAACATATAAGATACATCGGTCTTGGGTTACGATCATTAATGCAACTCGAGGTCGATCTCTTGCAGATCGAGACCGGCACTTCGAGAAGGTAAATTCGAGGTCAGATATCATCTGGTTAAAGTTCGAGACCAAAGCACTCGAGATAAGGTAGTCGAGACCGATCATCATATGGTAAAAATGTCAGATTCGCATGACGAAAAGACCGAAAATCTCGTGGTGTGTAATTATCTCGGCGGGAATCACGGCCCAAATCAGCAGAGACGTTGAACCCAATAATTTTAGGGATCTTTTACCATGTAATTAGGTCTTTTACCTTGTATATAATTCTTCTCTCCCCCTATATAAAGAATCCAACTCTATTATATACAAGGCAACTGACTATCAAGAGAACACTTATCATTTTTTGGCTATCTTCTTCATAAACTATTTACTTTATTATTGTTCGTTACGTCACAGCAAAATTACTCAACCTCAGTGGTTTGTTTATTCTTTCATTTACTTAAATCGGCCTTTATTTATCGCTTATCCTTTAATTGTATCAGGCCAAGTTACGTATCCTTAGTATCACGTACAAATTCAATTGTTACTCGTATTTCAGGATAAACACTATTATCATAAGTAATGAAACACTTAACGTTATGGGTTTAATGTCTTGATTCAAATCCCAGAACAGTCCTCATCCTTAGAAATTAGGCAAACAAATGGGCAACCTTCTTGGCACTCATACCCAAGTCTTTTTGTATCAACTTTTCTTAAGCAGTATCTTTTTTTATTTTTATTTGCCATAACCTACAGTTTCAGACAATTTTTAGCTTCAGGAATATCATTAAAGCTCATACTCTTGTCTAGTTATGTGTAATCAAGTAGTTTAATCAGTAACGCTTGTACTACTCTAAGTTACAATGGTATCTAATTCATTAGAATCATATTCTGAAGAATCAGGTTCATCCTTACCCTCACCGTTAAGTAAGCTAAAATTAGTAGCAACCTCATGATCAAGTACAACAACATCAGGCTCGTCTTCACCACAATGGATAATATCAGGTATGTTCACTGCCAACTCACAATTTTCTACAGGAAATAGATTAATAATATAATAATCACTACAAACCATTCCCAACAATCTCCTAATACCATTATCTCCATCAAATTCATAGTATCTACAAGAAGGGGCAGCTAGTATAAGTTGTTGAATCGCAACAAATAATAACTTACTGCGAAGCTCATCTATAATTGTCACCACCCAAAGTCCGCCTAGTCGTGATGGCACATAACCCAACTCGTTAGGTAAGCCAAATAATAGTTAACACATTTCTACTGAAATTAATATGAAATCAATAGGTGAAATAATTGAATTTTTATACAATAACCCAATCATTGGTAGTACAGTGACGAGCATCTAAGACTTAAATTTATAAAGCTGGTATGAAAATAATACAACATATGTTTGAAGTATACATAAACAGAGTTTAAGTCCTAAACTACCATAAACAAGAGGTATCTTGAATCTGGAACACTGGAATGTTTTCGATGCTAGGCTTCATCTTCCACTTTTACGCAACTTCAAGATCTGCACGCAAGGTGCAGAAGTGTAGTATAAGTATAACCGACCCCATGTACTCAGTATCTTAATTAACCTCGATGAAGTAGTGACGAAATTTAAGTTAAAAGATACCCACACAATATTTTACCTATGCATATAATAAGCAGAGAGAGCAATACGAGAAAGAGATATAAATAAGCACATAGTAAATGAAACGAGAATACAAATAACTGAGGGCCCCAAAATATCGTCACATCTCAGTCTTACAATTTATTATGATAACAGAAAACAATGGACAAAAATAACCATAATACATCTTTTCCATTATAGCGCGCAGTCTGATCCTCACACGTACAAACGCGCGCGCACGCGCGCGCGCGCACACACACACACACACATATATATAATATGTCTTCTCTGTTGCGGCACGCAACCTGACCCACAAATATATATACAAATATCGGTGTGGCGTGCAACCTGATCCCATATATCATATCAATATCGTTGTGGTGCGCAACCCGATCTCACATACATAATATCTTCTCTGTTGCGACTCGTAACCCGATCCCATATATATACTAATTTCATATGTAACTATTCTACGACAACCAAACATAGGAAATTTACAACTGCATATTAAGAAAACTAACACACGAAAATCAACTAGGGATACAAACTCAACAAAATAAGATGAGCAACCCATCACCAATAGCTAGTCTCCCACATACAAAGACAAGGATTCCACAAAGCGTAACCACACAACCAATCCGACAATCGCTCAATGCGGCTAGGCAAATAAGTATAGAATATGAAGCGAGGAAAGATGTACGTCAAGTAAAAACAAGCATCAAAGTAAAGGTAGGTAATAAGTGGAATCATGTAACATGTGGAGGCATGTAGCAAGTAAGGGCATATAGAAAGTGAAGACAGGTAGTAAGTGAAGGCATGTGACAGGTCAAGACCCCAAATAAGTAAATCACGTAAGAAATAGAGGCATGATTATGTACGGGCTAGTAACAAGTAAGGCAGTAATTCAGGAGGGGAGGGGGCATGTAAATCAAATAAAAATGTAAGGTAACTGTAACAGATGAGGTAGAAACATAAATATCACAGTAACATGCCAGATAGGAAATACGAAGATAACTATATAAATTGCACAAAGAAGAAAGTAACATACAAAACAACAAACATTAATAGGAACCCAAGTAGAGGAAATGTAAGTGTTTAACGAACGAGCAATCATAACAAAAAAATCAAATTCTTCTCACACGGTAACAACCAATCGGCCAATCTTATCTCACACTGCACGCAATATTCATCGTTCCAACACCATATCAAGCGCTCGAAAATAACCATCATGCCAAGCATAGCCCTAAGGCCCCAATCTTCATCTCTTATTGCGGATAAAGAAGCTCAGTAGCATGATAATAACAGGTATAAATGGGTATTCATGATGCCACGGTCAATTAATTATGTAAACAGTCCCGAAAATAACAAATTAAATCCTTTTTAAGATTCATATGTTCTAGCATGATTGCTAACACAGTTAATTGAGTTTATTAGTCATATAATTAAATAAAACATAAGTCAAAGAATCAACAAGTTCTTCAAAGCACAAAGAAAGCATATAATTTCCCCCTCCCGAGCATAAAAACTCCAGTACATGCATATACGCTCGTCACCTCGTATATGCATCACCCCCCATGAAGCAAATAATATCATTTAGTAGGAAAAATTTTTCTCAACAAAGCTAGGCAAGATATTTATCTCATTCCGCAGTTCAATCAACAATCAACGATCGCATTTTCCTTTAAGACAAGCCTCCAACCAATCGAATCTAGTCAAATATCATTCAATAAATTCACAACAAAATTTAGAAATTACCCATGAATAAAAAAAGTTTAATTTTATCATTTCTAGAAAAAGTTCACAAAAAGTCAATCCCGGGCCCGCTTGGTCGAATTAGAGGCTCGGACCAATTTTCGATTCCTCATTCACCCCCGAGCCCGAAAACATAATTTTTTTCGAAATTCGACCTCAATTTGAGGTCTAAATCTCAAATTCACAAAATTCCTAAATTATATCCAAAACCCCTAATTTCTACTATGGAAGGAATTAATAGATTTGATGTTAAAAGCTCATGAAAATAGTGGAGAATTGATAGAAAATGAATTAGAGTAGCTTACCAATGAATTTGGGAAGAAAAAGTTCTTCAAAAATCGCCTCTAGAATGGTTAGGATTGAAAAATAGTATAAAATGAGCCAAGTCCCGAAATTCCCTACTTTTACCCAGCTGCAGATGTCGCAAATGCGAAGACTTGTTCGCATTTGCGACCATCGCAAAAGATGCAATTGCGAAAAACACCTCGCATTTGCGAATATCACACCTTCGCAAATGCGGTCCAAATTTTGCGAAAACAAAGCTTCCCCAATCTGATCAGTGTCACAAATGCGACAAACGAGTCGCAAATGCGATCCTCCAACCTATCACAAATGCGCCTCAGACTCTGATATAAAGGATAAACCGTAGAAATAGTAGCTCGATAGTATCAAATTCAGCTTGTTCACTTTTCAGTAATTTAGGCATGCTTTCAAGTATAATAGTTAAAGCTCAACACAAATAAAACAGGTCAATTATCGGGTAGCTTGAGGAAAGTACATTTCTATGACTACATGTCATGTATACATCTCAATCAATATTATCACAGTGGATCCATCAAGATTATTCTCAGTTACCACTGTACGGGTGCCTGACATAACTGACCATCATCAAGTACATATGTGAAATACTGTGCTTGCGCCTGCTGCTGGCATGTCAGACTCCGAGGGTCGGATCTACCCAAGTGCTAATCATAATCGTTTAGACCAATAATGAGTCCTGGTGCATGCGTCGCTCCAAAACACTAACACTTAGCCCAATATGGGCCTGGCGTATGCGTCACCCCAAAATCAGTACCAAACCGGCTCAAAGGATCGAACTCAGTCGTTTCAAGTCTCAAATAAACACATTTCAAATACTCAGTTTAATAGAATTACCCTAAAGCGGTATCAACAACATGTGAGGAATCAAATAAAAAGTATTGAGACAAAGATATTATTCATGGATATAGTATCATGACTGAGAACATGTGTGCAAGTAAGGAGTATATCTCAGAGACAACAAGAATAGCCCCATTAGGTCTCAAACAGTTAGCACATAGCCTAAATATGATGTATAACATGATTCACAGTTCGAATAATCAAACAAGTAGAGAGAGCGTGGGGGATAACATGATATGATAGCAAAACAAGCCCGGTAATAGTCTAAAGGCCTTCCCAAACCATGAACACACCGTTGCACGCACACATGCCCGTCACCGAGCGCGTAGGTCACCCCAATATCTTCCATATAACGTAGTTCTTAGGGTTAAATACCCTCAAATCCAAGTTTAGATATGTTAATTACCTCAAAGCGCGCAACTCAAAGCTCCAATAAACCATTACCTCGCGAATCGGCATCCGAACGACTCGAATCTAGTTACAAACAACTTAATATAATCAATACAAGCTATAGGAATTGATTCCCTACAATAAAGCTAAGATCTTTAACCAAAATCAAAAAGTCAACGCCGGGCCCACGCCTCGAAGCCCGACAAAATTCACAAAATCCGAGCATCCATTCAATTACGAGTCCAACCATACTAAATTCATCCAATTCTAATCACAAATCGACCTTCAAATCCTCAATTTTCATTCTCCAATAAATAGTCCAAAATTCCCAAATTCTAACTTAGATTAATAAAAACTAGGTGCAATAATCAATAGATATTCAATATTTATGGACAAAAGTGATCAAAAGTCACTTACCTCTTCAATTTAGGTGGAAATCTCTCCAAATATTGCCTTAGTTCGAACTTCAAAATCCAAAAAATGAGAAAAACAACTAAACCCTTCAATTTTATTCTTATGTCAGTGATTCCGCATTTGCGGACCAATTGATCGCACATGAGATCCCTCAGCTTCCAGCCTGTCTCCGCTTCTGTGGCTCCCAGCTGCTTCTGCTGACTCGCAGATGCGGAGTCCTTTTGCACCTGCGCTCCCAGGAAACCTCCCCAATTCTTCGCACCTACGCACCACTCGCCCCTTTTGCGGCTACGCACCTATGGCCAAAACCTCGCAGGTGCGGTTACACCATAATTTATGACAACAGAATTCACATAAGTCTAATTCCCAATCCGATTTCAATTCAACACCCGAGGCTCCTGGGACCCCATCCAAACATACCAACACACCCTAAAACATGATACGAACTTAGTCGAAGCCTCAAATCACATCAAATAACATCTAAATCACGAATCGCACCCCAATTCACGAAACCAATGCATTCCCAACTTCTAAAACCAATGATGAATCATATCAAACCAACTCCGATTGACCTCAAATTTTGCACACAAGTCATAAATAACATATCGGACCTACTCTAAATCCCATAAACAAAATTCGAGCCCGGTATCAACAAATTCAACTCTCAGTCAAACCTCTCAACCTTCCAAAACTCCAACTTTCCAACTTTCGCCAATCCGAGCCAAAATGACCTATGGACCTCCAAATCAATATTCGGACATACTCCTAAGTACAAAATTACCATACGAAGTTATCGGAATCGTTAAAACTCCATTCCAGAGTCGTCTATAAAAAAATCAAACTTCGATCAATTCTTTCAACTTAAGCTTCCAACCTTGGGACTAAGTGTCCCAATTCACTTTGAAACATCACTGGAACCAAACCAACCACCCCTGCAAGTCACATAACCATAAATGAACATAGAAGAAGTGATAAATGGGGAAAGGGGACTACAGACTACATTTCCCCCCTTTTAAACAAACGTTCGTCCTTGAACAGGTCTAGAACCATACCTGGAGCCTCAAATAGGTGTGGATATCTGTTCTGCATCTCCTGCTCGGTCTCCCAAGTAGCCTCGTCAACTGGCTGGCCTTTCCGTTGAACTTTGCTGAAGTTATATTCTTTGATCTCAACTTTCAAGCCTACCGACCCAAAATGGCCATCGGCTCCACATATAAGTCAAATCCCCATCTAACTGAACCGTGCTGAAATGCAAAACATGAGATGGGTCACCATAATACATCCCGAGCATAGAAACATGAAATGCTGGGTGAACACCCGATAGACTAGGTGGCAATGCAAGCTTGTAGGCCACCTCCCTAATCCTCTTAAGCACCTCAAAAGGGCCAATATACTGAGGGCTCAACTTGCCCTTCCTCCCGAACCTTATCACACCCTTCATGGGCGAAAGTTTGAGCAACACCTTCTCTACCACCATATATGCAACATCACGAACCTTCCAATTAGCATAACTCTTCTATCTAGACTGTGTTGTACGAAGCCGATCCTGAATAAACTCGGCTTTCTCTAAGGCATCCCGAACCAAATCAGTACCCAACAACCTAGCTTCTCCTGGCTCAAATGAACCAACTGGAGAATGACACCGCCTCCCATATAAGGCCTCGTAAGGAGCCATCTGAATACTTGATTGGTAGCTGTTGTTGTAAACAAACTCCGCTAGCGGCAGAAACTGATCCCAAGAACCCCTGAAATCATAACATAGCATGCAACATATTCTTTAAGAATTGAATAGTGCGCTCGGGTTGTCCATCCATCTGGGGGTGGAATGTTGTACTCAACTCAACCCGTGTGCCCAACTCTTACTGCACTACTCTCCAAAACTACAATGTGAATTGCGTGCCTCGATCAGAAATAATGGACACCGGCACACCATGAAGTCGAAAAATCTCACAGATATAGATCTGAGCCAGCCGCTCTGAAGAATAGGTAGTCACATTCGGAATGAAATCTGTGGACTTAGTCAACCGCTCCATAATCACCCAAACTGCATCAAATTTCTTCAAAGTCTGTGGGAGCCCAACAACGAAGTCCATGTGACACGCTCCCATTTTCACTCGGGAATCTTAAGTCTCTGAAGCAAATCGCCTAGCCTTTGATGTTTGTACTTCACCTGCTGCCAGTTCAGACACTGAGCCACATACTCTGCTATATCTGTCTTCATTCTTCTCCACCAATAGTGTTGCCTAAAATCCTGATACATCTTGGTGGCACCCAAATGAATGGAATACCGCGTACTGTGGGCCTCCTCAAGGATCAACTCACGCAACCCATCCATACTGGGCATACAAATCCAACCCTGTATCCGCAACACCCTATCATCTCCAATAGAAACCTCCTTAGCATCACTATGCTACACCGTGTCCTAAAGGACAAGCAAATGGGAGTCTCCATACTGATGTTGTCTGATGCATTCATAAAAAGAAGACCGAGAAACCACACAAGCTAGAACCCGACTAGGCTCCAAAACATCTAACCTCATAAACTGATTGGCCAAGGCCTGAACATATGATGCTAGCGGTCTCTCACCAACTGGAATATATGCAAGGCTACCCATACTCACGACCTTCCTACTCAAGGCATCGCCCACCATATTGGCCTTCCCGGGATGATACAAAATAGTGATATCATAGTTTTTTAATAGCTCCAACCACCTCCTTTATCTCAAATTGAGATCCTTTTGCTTAAACAAGTGCTACAGACTCTGATAATCTGTGAACACCTCACAAGACACACCGTAGAGATAGGGTGCTTCCAAATCTTCAATGCGTGAACAATGGCTATCAACTGAAGATGATGTACAAGGTAGTTCTTCTCATGGGGCTTCAACTAGCACGAAGCATAAGAAATCACCTTATCCTCCTGCATCAAGACCCAATACCAATCCAAGAAGCATCACAATAAACCGTATATGAACCCGATGTTGAAGGCAAGACTAGAACTTGAGTTGTAGTCAAAGCAGTCTTGAGCTTCTGAAATCTCTCCTCACACTCATCTGACCACCTGAACGGGGCACCCTTCTTGGTCAATCTAGTTAAAGGTGCAACAATGGACGATAAACCCTCCACAAAATGGGGATAATATCCGACCAAACCAAGAAAACTCCGAATCTCAGTAGTTGAAGACAGTCTAGGCCAACTCTGAACCCCCTCAATCTTCTTCGGATCTACCTTGATCCCCTCACTAGACCCATGTGTACCAAGATGCCACAGAATCAAGCCAAAACTCATAGTTGGAGAATTTAACATATAACTTCTTCTCCCTCAATGTCTCGAGTACAATCCTCAGATGCTGCTCACGAACCTCCTGGTTGTGTGAGTTCACAGTATATCATCAATGAATATTATGACAAAAGAATCAAGATATGGCTGAAATACACTGTTCATCACATGCATAAATACTGCTGGAGCATTGGTCAGCCCAAAAGACATCACATGAAACTCCTAGAACCATAGCGAGCCTGAATGACATTTTCAGAATATTAGAATCCCGAATCTTCAACTAGTGATACCCAGATCTCAAATCAATCTTAGAGAACACTCTAGCACCCTGAAGCTGGTCAAAAAGTCATCAACGCGCGGTAGTGGGTACTTTTTCTTAATTGTAACTTTGTTCAACTGCTTGTAATCAACACACATCTGCATAGTACCATCTTTCTTCTTCACAAATAGAACCGGTGCACCCCAAGGCGACACACTAGACCTGATGAATCCCTTATCAAGTAGCTCCTGAAGCTGTTCTTTCAATTCCTTCAACTTTGTTAGTGCCATACGATATGGAGAAATAGAGATGAGCTGAGTGTTCGACACCAAGTCAATACCAAAATCAATGTCCCTTTCATGTGGCATGGCCAGCAGGTCTGCAGGAAAGACATTCGAAAAGTCTCACACCACTAGAACGGACTCAATGCGGGAGTATTAGCACTAACATCCCTCACAAAGGCCAAATATGCTAAACATCCCTTCCCAACCATCCATTGGTCCTTCAAATATGAAATCACTTTGCTACGGAAATAGACTAGAGAACCTCTCCACTCAACCCTAAGCAATCTTGGCATCGCCAACGTCATGGTCTTAGCGTGATAATCAAGAATAGCGTAACGTGGTGACAACCAATTCATGCCTAAAATCACATCAAAATGAAACATGCTAAGTAGTAAAAGATCAACTCTCGTCTCTAATCCCCAGATAGTCACCACACACGTCCTGTATACACGGTCCACAATGTTACACCTCGTGTGTTCGTGCGTTGTCGTATCGTAAGGTTGCTAACATGGTAAGAAGGTATTTTTTTTGAGGTATTTAAATAGGATGATAGTCATGCGTTAAGTTTTAAAGTCAAATGAGTTGTGACACGGAAGTTGAAAAAAAAGTTTGTCGCAAGTTACGCTTGTAAATTTCACTGAAATTTGGGTCAAATGTTAAAGAGCTTTTCTCTCAATATACTTGGAGTTATGGGGTGATCCACCTATCAAATTGAATATCTATGAGTCTAGTTTCTAATTCATTAAACCGTTTCTCAATACGATCTCCGAGTTGGGAGATATTCGCGTTTTTGCGAGACTACTCCAAATAGCTCTCTACGGGGTCCACATATGTCGGCCAGGACTTGGGGATTTATAAAAAATACCCCAACCCCGATTTTTAGTCAGTATTTCCAGAATTTACAGAGCTTAGAAACCCTAAGAAATTCCTCTCAAAATTCTCCCATGATCCAAGACCAAAACAAAGGGCAATCAACACAAATCAAGTGTCGGGAATCCCGTGGCGCTAGTAAGTTTCTTGTTCTTCTTGTTCTTGCTGATTTTTCTGTTGTTCCAGCTCGTGTGGGAGGTTGTTTAAAGTTGTTTATGTTCTGAAAAACAATCCCTCACGTTTTAATATCAAACCTAGGTGATTTCAAGTCTTCTAAAGCGATTCTAGTGCCGAAAAACGCTAATTGATTGCTAGTTTCGCTTCCTTGTTTTTGTGGCAGCATTGGGGGGCTATTTCGTGGCTAATTAAGGTCAAATTGGAGTTGTTCTTTCTGTTTGAAGGTAAGGAACCT
>MCJB01026551.1:78102-104204 GCA_002018475.1 Nicotiana obtusifolia | reverse complement strand
ACGGGACCCCGGCTTTGTTGCCCCACATAATATATAGACTCTGGATTGGTGGGGCACATATCAATTGTGTGGTTATCACCACACATCTCACAACATAATGATAACTGCTGAACCTGCTGCCTGGGCTGCACCTGCTGCATAGTCATACGATTCATCTGATTAGCCATGGCTGCCAAATCATCCAATTCTATCAAACCTGCTCCCTTCTGCTTTATGGCTCTGCGTGAGTCACCATCACCTTGCCAATTATGATCATTGGCTGTAAAGTTGTTTAATAAGAGTTGGATTTCGCTGTAAAGTTTAGCCATACAACTTCCACCGCATGCTGAATCAAGGTTCATCTTCGATGCTTCATTTAACCCATCAACAAACGTATGCCCAAGTACTTCATCTGTTTGGCAATGGTGTGGACAGTCTCTAAGTAGCTTTTTGTACCTCTCCCATGCCTGTCTAAGGGTTTCCCCCTCTCTCTGTTCAAAGCCCAAAATTTGACTTCTCAGTGACTTAGTTTTCTTGGTCGGGAAGAATTTGATCAGAAACTTCCTTGCTAAATCATCCCATGTATATATACTGTTTGCTGGCTCCTTTTGTAGCCACTCTTTTGCTTCCCCCAACAGAGAAAAGGAAAACAAAGTCAATCTCACATAGTCCTTCGACACATTCGGGTAGTTGTACGTGTCTGTTATCTCCAAGAAATTCTGGATGTGTCGCTATGGGTCTTCGTGAGGCAGCCCCACATATTGGCCCGTAGACTGGATGAGTTGCACCATATACTGCTTCATCTCAAAATGTCCGGTGATCTCAGGCTTAACAATTGCCTGAGTCATATTGGCCAGATTAGGCCTTGCAGCTTCTATCACCGCCCTTTCAGCGTTTCCTGCCATATCGATAGGTTGTGGTTGCTCAACTATATCCAGCTCTGGGTTAGTTCTGGTTCTGGCGTCCACTTCCCTCCTTAATCTATGTAAGGTACGTTCAATCTCTGGATCAAAGGGAAGCAGGTTGTTTGCACTTCTACTTCTCCGCATTCAACAGAAAAGCTTGTGTCAAAGCAAACAACGTCAACCGATTAATAAAACCTGAATAAATAACAAATAAAAGCTGTAATTTGTAAAGTAGTAAAATTTTTTAAGTCCCCGGCAACGGCGCCAAAAACTTGTTGCTCCCTTACGCATACGCACGTATACGTGATCGACAAGTAATATAGGACAATGAGTCCAGATTATCGTACCCAAGGGACTTAAGTTAACTACTTTATAACAACTAATATCGCTATTTAATCAAGCAAAGATCAAGTTTAGTATATAGTTTAGTCTAAATTAAAATTCTAATTTAATCTAGGAATTGCAAAGAACGAATATGTATTTTGTAATCAATAAAACAAAGATTCCAGGGTTGTGATTTACTTCCAATCCTATTGCGTTCTAATTGACTTATCGTTCATATAGTTAATGTAAGATTGCTAATCAATCGATAATGATACTCATAGCCTTCTTCCGAAGTACTATTCGCCTATTCCTAACAAGATTAATGCCTATATTCCTATGGAATTAATCTAGCAAGAATGCATGAAGAACACGATTATACAATTAAGCATGGTGATTAAGTATATTCCTATCTTAACCACGAATCCGCTCTTTTTAACAAAGTTAAGAACATGCTTTCTTCAATCCTTATTCTAATCTAGACTTAGTTTTCTCAAACATAGCATAGATAATTAATAGAACTTAATTGGTGGCCAAAACAATTAAGCAATTTAGCATAGAATTGAAGAAACAATCTTATCCACATTAACTATTAAAAC
This sequence comes from Nicotiana obtusifolia, assembly GCA_002018475.1. NCBI lineage: Eukaryota > Viridiplantae > Streptophyta > Magnoliopsida > Solanales > Solanaceae > Nicotiana > Nicotiana obtusifolia. Next base: position 102,400 of record MCJB01026551.1, on the reverse strand, counting down.
GAAATCATCAAGTTAGAAACACAATATTCATGGCTAATCACAACCCCAGAACAAGGGGTGATTAGCCACTCATGTTCAACAAAATCAAATAACTAAGTATGAAAAACTAAAGTAAAGATACTAGTTTGGATTGATGAACTGAGAATTTGTTGATGTTGTTGATGTTTCTAGGCCTCTTTTTGCTCCAAAATCACGTTCTCCCCCTCTTAGATAGGTTTAGGGGTGTTTATATAGGAGTTGGGAAGGGTTGGGGTCGACTTGGGGGTCTTCTAGGCGAAGTAAGAAAAAATCCCGAAATCAGTCCCCTGGCCAGCGCCCAGCGCCCCCAGGGGACTGAAGGCAGTAACGTTTTTCACCTCTCTGTTTCCAGCGCTGGGCGCTGGCTTGTGGGCTGCCTTCCTCCTTTGTCCGTTTCTTCTTGTTTTAGCTCGTTTCTTCCCCGGTTTCGTCCCCGATTGCTTTTAACTCATTCCTACACATAAGAATATATTATATTAACATGAATCAATGTGATTAACATCCAAATTCACACAAACAAGAGCTAAATATGGGATAATTTACACATTATTTAATACCTTTTCTAGCAATTATCATACCCCAAACGGGAGTGATAGTGAAAGTTGAGCAAGGAGACAACGTAGAAGAATACATCATCAAATGATCTAATTTAGTAACGATTCACATTCAGACTTTGAAGTCGTCGGAAATGACATTTCGAGTTCAATACAAAACATCTTTAGGGTTGATAGAGCTCGACATAGGAAAGGGAGCAGAAAATATGACAATTTTAAGAAGTTTAAGATGGATCCCATATGCTACTATACCAAGCCATCTTCACCTTGTTGGGTTAAAACTAGCAGAACTGTTCTCTTATCATATATTAGTCAATACATGGAGAGCTTTAACTATAGTGATGGATTCTCTCTCAAGTCATTGGAGATGATGTATTGGCTAGTATTTATCATAATTTTGGTCCAAATGAGAACATTTGGGTATACACGCGCTTGAAGCTGAGTGGGAGAAAAAAGGATCTTGAAGCTAAAATTAAGAAATCATGGCTTCTAAAGACATGTCATAGGCCTCGATTTTATCATCCTTCTCCTATAGACAAGCTAGCTAAGACTTTGGCCGATATTGTTGCAAATCCTTATCACCAGCGTAATAAGGAGAATGACATGTAAATATAAACAAATGTATATATGGCTTGTAATTGTGCAAATTCCAGTATGAATATTTATTTATTTGTCTCTTCTGTTATACTTTTTTTTCATTGGTATGTATAACAAATTATTGTAAGAGGATAAGTCTTAAAGAATCTATATGATTGTAGTCACATATATCAATATAATACATACTAAGAATTATTTTCACTTTTGATTAAACGTTTAGATGGAGATGATGATCAAAAACCATATGACCTTTTGATTCTACACTAAATGTGAAGCCATTATGAGAGTTTATTTGCTTGACTGTGTATATCACATGCATTATTGATGAGTGATACTTGCATGAATGTCTCTTATAAGTATAACAAATTATATAATTGCTTATTTGAAGAAGGGTGATAAGTTTTACGGTAAAAATTATAATATATGGAGTCGTAAGATGTGGTATGTACTGAAAAAGCAAGATGCTCTTGAAGGTATAAACCATGTTATAAGTCACCTAAAGAAGGGTAACACTGCCTAAAACAGGACATATCCAAAAATGATTGCTCAACTTAAAAATGTTGGTCATGTGCTCTCTGATGAGCAACACGTTCAGGCAGTGGTCCTGTCTCATTCCCAACAATTGGGAACTTTTGAAGGTAACGTAACCACTAATGATAACATCAAAACCTTTGTTGATGTTGTCTGCCTAGTGGAGCTTGAAGATGAGCGGCTTGGTACTGTTAAAGCTATATCTAGTGTCTATGTGACAGAAACATATGGTAAAATGCTTTCAAGCTTCAAGCATATAAAAAAATTTGAAAAAAGGGAGAAAATGGCAGGGAGATCGAAGATGAATCCTCCAAGAAAAGTTACCTGCCAAATTTCAAGAAGGAAATAACAAGAAAAAATATAAAAAGAGACGAAGTGCCTCTATTGTTAGCACTAGTTCTTCTTGTATAAGATTTCTTTTTAGTGGCAATATTGTGAAAATTAATCTAGAAATTTTTTGTTTGTTCTAGACACTTTTAGGATGATTTATTTATGTTAAATAGTAATCATTCCACTTATGGATTTTTGTGTGAACTAATACATCATGACATACTAGATTGGGTCACGTATGGCAAGATTTAATGTATAGATTGGCTAAGGAGGAATATTATGATTTCTTCTCCAGAATAGATATATCAATTTGTGAAGTTTATCTTGTTTGAAGGATTACATATAAACCATCAGAAAAAGCTAAGAGAAATGACTTCCCATTTCAATTAATCCATTCACATGTCTGTGATCCAATGAATATGAAGGCTAGGTTTTATGTGTTGCCTTTCATTACATTTGTCGATGATTTCACGTACCTTCAATTATGTCTATTTGATTTCTCATAAATCTGAATCACGTAAATGCTTTAAGAAAATATTTGAATGAAGTTGAGAATCAATTAGACAAAAGGATTAAGACCTTAAGAACCGATAGAGGGCGTGAATATCTATCAAAATAATTTGAAGATTTGTGTAATGAAAGGGGTATCACCGGATAGTTAACTTTCCTTACACACCTCAATAAAATGGTGTAGTAGAATGAAGGAATAGAACACTATTGAATATGATAAGGTGCATGATGGCGCAGACAAATTTACCTATCTCCTTTTGGAGAGATGCGATATTGACTGCAACTTACAGATTGAACAAAGTGCTTTCTAAATTAATTTCTTGCACTTCTTATTAGCTTTGGACTGGTCATAAACCAAACATGTTGCATATGTAAAATATTCAAGCAAGTTTACTAAACTAGGTTCAAAAGACAAGAAATGTATCTTTATAAGATATTCAGAATACTCCAAAGGGGTATGTGTTCATTTGTGAATTAGAGGATGAAAGTGTTATTGAAATTGAATCACGAGATGTCACATTTTTGAAAAATAATTTTCAAGAAGGGGAGGTAAAGAATGGAGAGCCTTTTTATGAAATGTTTGAACTCAGATAGTCATCAAGTGTCTTCTGACATAGTTGATGATCAAATTGATCATGCTCTTGTTCTTGATCCAAGTGGGAATAAAAAAATTCTCAATCTTAAAATCCTTCTGACGAACCTGAATTTCAACTACGAAAGAGTACCAAGAAAAATATACCCAAACGTACTTATGAGATTGAAGATTACATTTTCTTGGTATCTCCCATGTAAATGAATGAATCAAAATCTGTGACAGAGGCTTTATCGAGCCTTGAAAAAAGATGAATGGATGAAAGCAATGAAAGAAGAATTAGTGTCCATGAAAACCAACAAAGTCTGGATCTAGTTGACCTTCCATCAGGGCATAGATCCATCGGGAACAAATGGATTCTCATAGTTTAAATACAAAGTGGATGGGTCAATAGCAAGATAAAAGGCATGATTGGTGACAAAAGACTTTACTTAAAAAGCTGGAATAGATTATGAGGATAAATTTTTATCAGCTGTGAAGTTTATCTCAATTCGCTTACTTTTGATTATTGTTGCACGTTTGGATCTAGAGTTACACCAAATGGACGTGAAGATCACTTTTTTCAATGGATAACTAAATGAGGAGATCTATATGGAACACCGGTAGCTTTCATTGTTAAAGGCCAAGAAAATAAGGTTTGTAAATTAAAAGAAAATCTTTTTATGGCCTGAAGCAGTCTTAAAGGCAATGGTATTTGAGATTTCACAAAGAAGTGATATGATCAATGAAGACTGTTGTATCTATGTGAAGAAGTCCAATGAAATATTTGTAATTTTTTCTATTTTACGTGGACGATATTTTATTGGCCAAAAATAATTTAGAGTATGCGAAAACGATCTAGTCATGGCTTTTAAAGTTACTTGACATGAAAGATATCGATGAAACAGACTATATTCTTTGAGTTAAGCTCCAAAGAAATCGTTCCAAGAATTTCTTGAGTCTTTCTCAAGAAACTTATATAGAGAAAGTTTTGGAATGCTTCCAAATAAATAGGCAAACCCATGGATACTCCTATAGCGAGAAGTGAAACTTTAAGCCTTGAAATGTGTCTAAAGACTCAAAAAAAGAATGACATGTCTCGAGTTCCATACTCAAGTGTTGTTGGGCACTTAATGTACACTATGATGTGTACCCAAACATTTGTTATGCCATAGGTATGTTAGAAGGTATCAATCCAATTCTGAAAGAGATCACTAAAAAGAAATGATAAGAATTTTTCGATACCTAAAGTGAATTGCAGATTATTCACTATATTATAATGAAAATGATTTACTCTTCAAAGAGTATATAGATGTGAGAGACATCATGGCAAGTGAAGAAATAAAATTATAATACATACCAATTTAAAAACGATAGTTGATCCCCTTACAAAAGCAATATTTAGAGACTTGTTTGAGAAACGTATGTTGACTCTAGGTTTGCAACGGATATATAAGTATTTGTGTATTGTAAAATACTTTAATTTATCATTATATACTCATTAATGTATAATTATCAATATTGTCTTGATATTCTATATGCATGTTATGGTATCCTTTGAAGGATATGTGTCGAACAAGTCGTGAGATCGGCTCTCTCACACGAGCGATCGCCTCTGACATAGAGGAATGTGCAAGAGATGAGACCAATTAAAACCTTAATTAGTGCAAGGTCATGTATATCCTTGGATAAAATGGCCAGTCTTGAATAGAGCTCAGATTAATGGATTCCACCATCCTTATGACTTGTTTTATAAACCAGATGCGAGTTTCTCAAAAGTTGGATTGAGGATTGTTTGAATGAAAAACTCAGGTTAGACATCTCCGAATGTCTAAACCAAGATCTATACGGTATTGAACGAGTAAAAGAATGAGACATAAGCGCCAATATAAGGTGAGAACACCATAGCATGTGTGTCATACCATATGTGCTAACGACTAGTGAGATAATAGAAGAATGAATCCCGACTTCTTTATTGTGTGAGATTTCAAAAAGTTATATTAACTTTTATTGGATTACCCTTTGACCTTTTGTTGTTTCTTGAAGTGCCAATCAATGTTGCTACTTTAGCATGTCACTGAAAGGCATGAGTTTCGGCAATGCAGTGCATGTCTAGGAAAGCAATTGATTTGGAAGGGATATATTCGATTAGAAATGGAAGACAACTAAAGTAAGTAATTTAACTTGTATCCACAGGTCGACCATTATGCTTACCATGAGGGTGTCAAGTGTAATTGTGGGTACAATGTTATACATGAACTCGAGTTCACCTCTTTCGTGGATGAGGGATTAGATTAGTAGCTATTGAAGTAGCGAATGATGTCTGGGGTATTAGGAGAATATCTTTTATTATTCCATGTCTTCCATTAATTTGATTTAGTCCCTATAATAATCTCTATAATTGTGCCTAAATTAGTGGTCTTTGATTTGTATTCTAGCAATATAAATAGGGATCATGTAAACCATTGAGAATCAATAAAGAAGATCATATTCCTTCATGGTAATCAGAGCCTTTCTACCCTAATTTTTTTCTTTTTTTTTCGCCCATCCCCTCATCATGGGTGATGAACCGGCAACTACTAACAATAACAACTCCATTGCCGACAAAAAACCACTACACCCGGCCTATACGGTCACCAACATCAACAACAAGATTCGTATTCTTGATGGCAAGAAGGTCTCATACTCTTCTTGGGTCAAATTATTCAAGCTACACGTCCGTGCCTACAAAGTACTTGATCACATCGATGGCACCAAACCATCCGAAGAAACCGATCCTACCTTTGCCGCGTGGTCGGAACTCGACGCGCTAATCCTACAATGGATTTACAGTACCATTTCGGACGAGTTGCTTGCCCGTGTACTAGACAACGACATCACAGCTAGAGAAACTTGGCCTAAAATTCAGGACATCTTCATCAACAACAAACATGCTCGAGCCGCAACTCTTGAACAAAAGTTCACTAACACCACCCTGTCATCTTGTTCCTCCTTCGATGACTATTGTCAAACTTTGAAAGACATCGCAAGCCAACTCGCCGATGTCGATCAACCAGTCACAGAGAGCAGATTAGTGATACAAATGGTGCGTGGTCTTCCAGTTGAATACGATACTATCGGCGTAATCATCAATCAAAGCTGTCCCTCTTGGGATGATGCACGAGGTATGGTCGAAGCCGAACAACAGAGACAAGCCGCCAGACCAGGCTCCGATCGATCGGCAGTCTTGTTGAACTCCACTGCCCAACCGCCGCCGCCACCTCGCAACACCATCTCACCATACCGAAATGGTTACAAAGGCAAATTATGACCCAGTCAAGGCAGCAAGAGGACGGGGACCGCCGACCCGCGATGGCCGGAATAGTCGCGACGCCAGGTACCACGGCGACGCCAGGCAGCACGGCGGCAGACAAGGCAGCGGACGAAGCAGCGGCCATTTTCCAGCATCCTCTAATCTGAATAGTGGGATTTCTAGGTTTTCTTATTACCCACAACTTACACAAAATGGGCCTCCCAACAATTATATTCAAAAATGGACTCCACCACCCATCCCATATCCCTCTCAACCATTTCAGGCCCATGTTGCAACCCAGAATAAATTTTCAGCACCACCAGATTTCGGCCCAACAGGAAATAATGCTCTCAACCCAAGTGATATCGGCACAGCTCTCACCAATTTGAATTTGAAATACACTAACCCACAGTGGTACATGGACACCGGTGCATCCTCACACATCACATCGGATTCAGATAAATTAATCACTCCATGTTTATTACCTATAAGTCCTATTTTTGTCGGTAATGGTCAACGTTTACCTATTAGTGGTTCCGGTAATGGCTTTTACAAACTTTCCAACAAAACCTACCAATTAAATCAAATTATCCACTCCCCACATGACATTAAAGATTTATTATCAGTTCGTAAATTTACAATTGATAATCAAGTTTCCATTGAATTTAACCCTTTTGGGTTTTCCTTAAAGGACCTCAAGGATGGACACCTTCTTTCCCGACATAATAGCAATGGGGATCTTTATCCACTCACTCCACCCGCGTTCTCTCTCATGTCATCAACATCCACACCATGGCACGATCGTCTTGGACATCCCGGAGCGAATGTGCTAAATTACCTTAGTCGTTATTTTATTCATAAATGTAAGGTTGAACATATAGCTTGTCACTCCTGTCAAGTTTCCAACAGTAAACGGTTACCTTTTGTTGATTCTGTTTCTAGTACAATTAAACCGTTTGATATTATTCATTGTGATCTGTGGACGTCACCAGTTTTGAGTAATTCGGGATATAAATATTATATGGTTCTTCTTGACAATTTCACACATTATGTTTGGGTGTATCCACTAAATTATAAATCTGAAACCTTTCCCACTTTCTCAAAATTTCATAAACTAATCCAAACCCAATTCAACTCGATCATTAAAACTTTTCAATGTGACCTCGGGGGGGAATTCGATAGCAATGAATTCAAAAATTTTGCTGCTCTTAATGGCCTCGTGTTTCCTTTTTCATGCCCCCAAACATCCCAACAAAACGGTAGATCCGAAAGAATGATCCGTCGTTTAAAGGACATTATCCGGGCACTCCTTGTTCATGCTCGTCTTCCATCCACCTTTTGGGTAGAAGCACTTCACACAGCCGCCTATCTTCACAATATCCTTCCTACAAAGAGACTACACTTCCAAACACCTGCATTTGCCCTCTACCTTCGCCATCCAACATATGATCACCTTCGTGTATTCGGTTGTGCGTGCTATCCCAACATGTCGTCTACCCAAACCAACAAACTCTCCCCTCGATCAACCCGTTGCATCTTCTTAGGATACCCGCCTGATTTTCGTGGCTACCGTTGCTATGACCCTATCTCCGGGTGGGTTCATCTCTCACGTCATGTCGTCTTTGACGAACATACGTTCCCATTCAACGAACTTTTATCACCCACAACTTATACATTCTTAGATGAACCTCTTTCACATCTTTCACCATTCTTCCAACCTACATTCACACCCACTCCATCAGCCAGCCCAACCGCCATACCCACACCTCCACCCAACAATCCTTCATCCATACCATCAACCGACAAAACCCAATCCCTCCCACAAACTGCATCCACTGACCCATCCCCATCCACAACCACTACACCCACCAATAGTCATCAAATGCAAACTTGTGCCAAAGCCGGGGTTGTCAAACCCAACCCTCGCTACAACCTAGCCGCAACCTCCACCATCTCACCGGTCCCCACAACCTATGTTAAAGCCCTGTCGGACCCTAACTGGCTACGTTCCATGAACGATGAATTTAGTGCCTTGCAGGTTAATAATACATGGGAATTATTCCAAGACCGATGGATAGACCGGTTATCCGCTCAATGTGGTTGTTCCGTCACAAGTTTAAATCTGATGGCACCTTGGATCGGTATAAGGCACGTCTTGTATGCAATGGCAAATCTCAGACTATTGGAATTGATTGCACGGAAACTTTTAGTCCTGTGGTGAAACCAGCAATCATTCGTACAGTTTTATCATTGGCGGTATCGAGGTCCTGGCCTATTCACCAACTTGATGTGAAAAATGCTTTCCTAAATGGCGACTTACAGGAAACGGTCGTCATGAATCAACCTCCAGGTTTTGTTCACCCTCAGTTCCCCAACCATGTTTGCCGTCTCCGGAAATCCCTATATGGTTTAAAACAGGCACCAAGAGCGTGGTACTCATGGTTTTCTTCATTCATCACATCTCTGGGATTTCGAAGCAGCACGTGTGATACATCTCTATTCATTTATAAGAATGGGGAACAGCTCGCCTATCTGCTACTATATGTCGATGACATTGTCCTCACGGCTAACCAACCAGCTCTCCTCCACAGTCTTATCTCTCGGCTTTCTAATGAATTCGCCATGACCGATCTAGGGCAGCTCCATCATTTCCTTGGCATCACAGTTACCCGAGACAATCAGTCTTTGTTTCTCGGTCAGTCACAGTATGCCCGGGATATTCTACACCGGGCAAGTATGACGGCTTGTAAGCCCTGCCACACTCCTGTTGATACCAACTCCAAGCTTAGTGCTACTGAAGGGGAATTATTATCAGATGGGTCTCTATACCGCAGTATCGCTGGGGCATTACAGTATCTTACAATTACTAGACCAGACATCTCTCAAGCGATTCAACAGATTTGCCTTTTCATGCACGCACCAAGAGAGCCACACCTTGCTTTCATGAAACTGGTCTTGAGATACATTCATGGCACTATAGATCTCGGTCTTCGGATTTCAGCATCTCTTGATCATGCTCTGGTCGCCTACTCTGACGCCGACTGGGGGGGATGCCCGGATACTAGACGTTCTGCATCAGGCTATTGCATATTTCTGGGAAACAATCTCATCTCTTGGTCGTCAAAACGACAACCAACCATATCCCGGTCCAGTGCTGAAGCCGAATATAGGGGGGTAGCAAATGTCGTAGCTGAAGCTACATGGATCCGTAATTTGCTTCTTGAGCTTCATGTTCCGATCCTCAAAGCTACGATAGTTTATTGTGATAACGTCTCAATAGTTTATTTGTCAGGCAACCCCGTGCAGCACCAGCGTACCAAACACGTAGAGATGGATATTCACTTTGTTCGCGAGAAAGTTCAGATCGGTCACATTCGAGTTCTTCATGTGCCGTCTTCATCACAATATGCGGACATCTTTACTAAAGGACTCCCGAGATACTTATTTGACTCGTTTCGATCCAGCTTAAACGTTTCAGCCCACCCACGTTCAAGCTGAGGGGGACTATTAGGAGAATATCTTTTATATTAGGAGAATATCTTTTATTATTCCATATCTTCCATTAATTTGATTTAGTCCCTATAATAATCCCTATAATTGTGCCTAAATTAGTGGTCTTTGATTTGTATTCTAGCAATATAAATATGGATCATGTAAACCATTGAGAATCAATAAAGAAGATCATATTCCTTCATGGGGTATTGCGAGTAATAAGATCCTCATGTTAGTAACAAATTCATTCTGCATGTGATTGAATTTCTACATAGAGCTTTTGCACAACCTTAATAGGTATAGCTCTTGATGATGCTCGCAAATCGCACGAACTATTTGCTTGTATGAACTATATGTGTAATTTACATGGTACCATTTTTTTGTTTAGTCCACCAAGTGCGAAGTGGGAGATGTTGGTAATTTGGGTTTGAGTCGTGGCTCGCCCATGTGGACTGACCCAAACCGTTTAGAAAGGGGATAAGATTGGAAGGTTACAGGGAAGTTACCCTGGTAGTTAGATCAATACAACTACTATTAGTAGTGAGGTAATTGATGTATAGAGTGGTATAAAAAATCTAAAAAATTGCTTTCTCAATCTGCCCAAGAAGTAACGTACTTCTTCTCATTCTTGAAGAAACCCCTCTTCTTCTTTCTTCTCCAAAATACACACATAAATAAAGAGGCATTAGTTTGTGCGAATACACTTTGTTTCCTAGTGATTCAAAGGTTGATTTAGGGTAACTCTTTTGGTGGTGAGTTCAACAGCTTCCGCCGCATCAAAAAAGGACACAACTTGTTATTCTCACCTCTCGGATTAATCTAACCAAAGTAAAATGTCTAACGGGACGGAATGTATTCTAACATGTCAGTATGTTTACTTTAGGTCTTATGTCTTCTAGGAGTCTCTCAATCAAGTCAGATGTTTAGATACCAACAGATCCTATTATACTATAGACAATTTCCACTAGTATTTATATTCTTCAGTAACATTTGTCTTAGATATGCTTAGATGATCAGTAAGGATTATATAATTGACCCTATTTGCTTGTAATTGAGATATGTAATTTGTTGTGATCATTGTCTTTTTAAGGTGAAATTCACTACTAGAAAATGGCTAAATTCCGACCGTCAAAAGGTCGCAAATTAAGGTTTTACGATGAATTTTTGACTGAAAATGATCGGTTGGAAAACACGTGATCGCAAACAATTTGCGACTGAAACGGTAAAAAATTTCCGACCGGATTAGTCGCAGAATAGATAATTTGGGACGCGTTGAATTTTTAGGGATTTACGACCGATTTGGTCGGTAATTTTCCAACCAAATCGGTTGCAAATTTGAGTAATAAAATAAATAAATAATTAATGGGGGCTCGTTAAATGTCGCTGCATGTTCAACTTTGTCTCTGTTAATTGGGAGAGTGGGTTTGCATAGACGGGAAGGTAACTTGTCGTTACTGTCGTTTGGTGCAAATCCGAGGAGTTTTGATGTCGAAGATGAAAACACGAATTATTCACAAGCTTTATCTGCATTGCTTCCATTTGTTGTGGCACTCACTACAGTTGTTGCTCTTTACTTTTCACTTTTATTCACCAAAACTAGTAACATAATAAGTAAATATTTCAGAATCAATTCAAAAGTTCGAGAATTAAATCCTAATAAGAAAATTAACCAAAAAAATTAATTTATAAAAAAATTGAAAAAATAGAAAAACATACCTTGATGCCGTAGTGGATCCCCCGAAGTGGAGTCGTTAGACCCGCTGGAGTGCTGCAAAAAAATGCAAAACAAGTTAGAAATTTAAGTGAGAAAGAGAAATGGAGAGAGAGAGAGGGGGGGACGCCGGAGTAGGTGAGGAAGAGAGAAATAATGCCGGTTAGATGGAGAGACAGCGGTGGCGAGGAGGAAGGGAAAAGAGAAGAAAGAAAAAGAGAAGAGAAAGGTAAAAGGGCCACTGGGCGGGGTTATTAAAAAGAATTTCGACCGAAACGGTCGCAGCATTATTTTAATTTTTAAAAAATTTGAAAGTGCGACCGAATCGGTCACAAACTGGGTCAAATAGCAGACCTCGTAAATGATACATTTTACGACTGAATCGGTCAGAAAAAAAAATCTAATTTTTTTAATTTGCGACTGAAATTGTCGGAACTTTATTTTAATATTTTAAAATTTTAAAAGTGCGACTGAATCGGTCGCAAACTGAATCAACCTAGTATGACCTCTTAAAGGACACATTGAATCGGTTGCAAAATAATTTAATTTTTTTTATTTTGCAATTGAAACAGTCAAAAATAGCGAATATATTTCGCGGTGTTTTACGCCAAAATATTCGACAAATAAGGTTGGAGTGTTTGTCGTAAAATTATTTTAAGAAAATATAATTTTTTTTCACAAGTTGCGATCATATCGGTCGAAATTTTCAACCATCTTTTTTCAGTCGGAAAATAGACGTTTTCTTAGCAGTGATTAGTTCAATTTAGAACGTCAATTTCAAACATCGAATCTCCAACGGTCTCACTACAAGTTGAGGATGGATATTCCGTCAAGTCCAACCCCAAATTTTAAAGAGAAAAATAAATAGTATAATCAAATTGACCAGCTTGATAATTTATTTCGTCCCGACTTTCCTATGTGTTATGTGCGCGCATGAATCTTTTTCTTTTTGGCTTACATCTTATCTATCAATATATATTATATTAAAAGCACAGAAGTCCGTAGCAAAATATCGTTCGTTTTTTTTTTAATTCTTTTTAAAACAGAATTCACATTGGATAAAATAAACATACACTTATTTTTTAATATTGGCAAAATGGCCTCTGAACCACTTAAACTTGTATCCGTTTGTCAATCTGGTAAGTAAACTTACAAATTTTCTATTTGAACACCTGTACTTGACGGAATTAGTACCAATAAAGACCTCCAGCTGAATGTGTTCCTCAATCGCTATGACCTGACTGACACATCATATTCTCAACCTATTATTGCTTGACATGTGTAATATGTAGGTCCCAATCACTTTTTACCAATTTATTAACATTAAAACATTTTCCTTTCTCTTCTTCTTCTTCACCATGGCAGTACCCGCAATATATTTTTCATCCACTATGAACACCACCCTCATCCACTCTAAAATCTCCCAAATCAACGATAAACACCATCCTACTCTATCTAAAACTTCCAAATCAATAAAAAAGTAACAAAAACACGAACAAAATGAAAGGGTAAAGGAAGAAAGAGGGGAAGGGAGGGCGTGGGTGAGTGAGTTTTCAGCTTTTGCAATTTTTCTCTTTGTTTTTCTTTTTTATTTGCTTTTTTTTTTCATTTTTAATATTTTTTTAATCAACATTGTTATAATCACGCCCCTTTGTATCGTGGTTTGCACGTATTTAATTCACATTATTTAAATCCTTGTCACATAAGTATTATGATCAATGGTCAAAAGTATTTATTAATACTCATTTCTCCAAGTATGAGTGTTCAAATGAGAAATTTATACGTTTATTTACCGGATTGACAAACGAGTACAAGTTTAAGTAGCCGAGAAGCCATTTTGCATTTAATATTTAATACTTTAAAATCAACTAAAACTTTGTTCATTAGAATTCTCCTTATTTGATTTGTCACGTAAGAAGTCCAAATAAGTAGGACACTTAATATCAAGTAAGATTTACTTTTTATAAATTATTTACCTTTTAAATTAATGAGCTTTATTTCACAATGATTCTAAATTGGGAATATATTGCTTCTCTATAAGTATTTGTGTTTTTTCTTTTAAATTTTTGTTAGAGGTAAAACAGTTGTTTATAATTTTGGATATCAAAACTAATTTCTTAATTATTCGATAAATTTGAACTAATTAATACATAGGAGTTAGAACTTAGAACTCGGTAAACTATGATTTTGCCACTTTAACTTAAAATATTTTTCTCCTTCGATTGGAGAAATATAGTGTTTTACATTTCTTAGATTTTCTTAGTGTATATATATATATGATTATTTCTTTCCAGTACTTCATTTCGCAAAACAAGAGATTACTACTTAGTACTACTTATTCTATTCTTTTTAAAATATATTTTCTTGTGTTTAAGTTTCTTACTAACGTTTAGGAGTTCTAAATCAACTAAATACTATACATTAAATCCTTTCCTATTTGAAATATTTAAAAATTTCTAATATAAATCTTTGTATAAATTTTTTCCTTATTTGAATTATGTAAAATAGTAACTTGTACAAAATATAATAAAACCAGAATAGGCGAAGTTCATAAGAATAAGTAAGAGCTAATTGTAATTAAAATTGATATATCGGTTAGCATTCTTTCCATATTCAAGGATATGTAGGTTTTAGACTCTAGGTTCGTAATATATTGTTTAAATTTTTTTAAAAATATTATTATCTTTAGTGTCAACATTTTAAAACTCACGTAATATCATTTAATAACCAAAAATACAAAGAGAATTTGCATTTTCTAAAAGAGAAAAAAAAAAAACACTATTCTTGGAACTTTGATATGTGAAGGAATTAACCAATGAAACTCTTTCTGCATCCAAACTTATATGTTCTTTTAAACATGATTGTAGGTCTAAAGAAAGTAAATAAGCTTTTCTTAAAATAAATATAATACGTGCATGGATTACACGCGCGACGCGCGTATACTAAACTATTCTACTACAAGAACATAATCAATACTTTTATTCTCACTTGTTAAAATGCGAACGAGGACCTTAGTAGTATCTTTAGTTATTTTTATTTTTAACCGATTTAATATGATAACGAGACTTTATTCTATCTATTTTTTTGGCATTTAATTCTTATACCTAAAACCATTAAGAGATGTAATGTGATGAATGAGTTCTCCACACTGTTGACCAGAAATTTCGGGTTGGAGCCCTTGGAGTGGAGAAATTTCTATTAGAAGTTGTTTTCCCATTAATAGGTCTTATGCGGTACAAATATGAATTAGTTTACGAGTTTCAAATACTAGATGGTTATGCCTGAACCAAAAAAAAAAAAAAATCTTGTACCTAATTGACCCCGAAAAGAAAGTTTGGGGCATTATATTTTACTGCCTAACTTATTTTACCTAATTGCTGCGAGTCGACAGTTTAGGGTTCAGATTGGTGTATCAATCTTTCCCAAATTATTTAAGTACATTATTATGTTCTAAAGGGACGTGTAGTTACTGTTAAGGACTAATACAGTTGAAAGGATTACTTAAGATGATATTCCACCTTTTTTTTTTTATATCTTAAGGCACTTCAGCCACCGTTACTTTTTTTTTTTAAATCCATTAGTTGCGACAAGAACTTAGGATAATGTAACAACTACTGGATGCTTTATTTGGATTTTATAATGATGAAAGTGCATTCACGTGTTCCAGAAAGAAGTGTTTGAATTCTCAAATAACTCTATATATAACACGTGATCTTCTTTTTATTTTATTTTTCTTTTTGTTTGGACAAAAAGGTTATAGAGACGATGAAATATGTTACATTATCTTGAATTCTCAAAATTTTGATTATTTATGTCTCTACTACATACACGAATCACTTCTTTTCGTCTGTTGAAATATTCTTTAATTTCAGCCGCTGCTTAATTTGGCTTCGTTCAACTTCCACCTGCAAAGTTCCACAAAGTATTATCTTATTATCTTATTTGTTGTGTTTCTGTCATTGTCAAACTATAAGTATATTCATGAACCTAGCCTTGTAAGTCAACCCCAAATTTCCCTCACTTCAATTTCATGTGTAAGCTTCCTACAAAATCATAAGCATTACACGACATAACACTTTTGCTTCCAAATAATATAGAGTTGTTTTGACAAATTAAATTCATTTAAAAAATTTGTTGTTCGGAAGTTATATATTACTACTCCCTATGATACATTAGTAAACGTTGTATAATATATTGATACATTTATTTAAATATCATTTAATAGATAAAGGTAATTCAGATAAATTCTCTAATTAAAATTATTAAATGTGTTATGTACAAAAGCCTTAAAAGACAAATCAATATATAATGTCACATCCTGTCTAGTAGTATATGAATTGACATTCTCCCTCTATTATAATTTGCGGCTGTCACGTGCAATATCTCACGATTGCGCCGACGTAAAAGAAGGAACCCTTCCCTACTCTCCCTCTATAAATACAACTCCAAGAATATCATTTGTTATACAAATCATATTTCTTTTTGTTATACCAAGAATGGAAATAACTTCATCAATCTCTTGTTCTAAGCTTCTAAATTCTACTAGATGTTTATGGATCAATCCTTCCTCAAGTTTTAGGAGTGTGGTCTTTCTTCGGATCCTACATGAACGCGAGATACTTCGTACGTTGGTCTGCCCACCCTCAAGTTCCACTTTCCTAAATCGGAAGTTAAGGCTAGTGGTTTGTGCAAGAAATAAAGATGGTTATAGTGGAAGTAAGCTTGTGGATGAAAACATGATAGTTCTACGAATGCGTATTAAAGAAATGAACATATCATCATCAGAAGCTGGCAAATTACCTTCTAATAATTGGATGGATTGGGAGAAGAAGTATTTTTTACACTATAACGAGGTCGTTTTTGAAGTTGTAAGGTTGCTGCAAATGTACTTACTGGAGACTAGGCCTGCTTTGGCTTTAGGGATGTTGACACTTCTTTCTCTTAGTGTGCCTATCTCAACTTATGTTTTGGTCCAACATGGCATGGAAATTGGAAAGAGTTTAATGTTAATTAAGATTTAAGATTAATCTTCCACTTTAGGGTTATATGTAGGTCATGTATAGTCCTTTGTTATTTTTTTTTCTTGGAAATATTATGTGTAATTCACCAATTAATGCATTATGGGATTTTCTAGTGTTTTGGAAAGAAATGATGAGCACGTCGATTTTAGTTTCAAGAAATTAAGCAATATTGTTGGATCTCTAGTTACCTTTAGCTAGCTAAATCACTCGTCACTTAATTCCATGGCAAGCGCTCCCCTCAAAAAAACCTAAGGCGACGAAAATTCGAATTTATCGAATCAATGGGTTTCGAATGTCACATAGTTATGATTTCCCTATTCTCTTTGATCAAGAGAATTCAACAAATAATGTATATATTTGTAATATATGCACATATACACATGTAAAGATTCTTATTACTTCTCTGTTTACACCAATAATTTATCGAACCTTTTCGCTCATACCAGCTTTTGATGGCTAGGCTTGGCCTTGAAGCTTTCCATTATTCTTATCTAAATTTTCACGTTTTTTTTCTCCTTACAGTCTGATTTTCCACGTGTTTTCCACTTCGCCACCGTTTCCAGTTTCTCCTTAAATATTTTACTGCTTCTATTTGAAGTCTTCTTTAGATTATTAGTTTATGAGAATAATTCAAAGAGTAGCATACGATAGGAAATTAAAAAGGCATTATTGTTGTCAAAAGAAGGCAAATTAATCTCTTTGTTTAAAGCAGCTATAGACTACGTTATGCAACTGAAATAACCAATTTTAAAATGATCGATAATATGGCATATGAATAATGCATCACATCTAAAAGAAAACGTGTGAGATTAAGATATGAGGAAATACAGCACGTTTAATCAATTAAAATAGGAAGGAGATGTTCACGTGATACATAATTAGGTTACTTGAAAGTTAATTGTCTATAAGTGGCTACATAAAACTCGCTTATGTAGACACCTTTGATTTACGCGAGTAATAACTTGTTATCTTTTGATATTCCATAGAATTTAGAGAAGCGTTCAGCCTGAAAAAATCTGTAACTCAGAATTCTTGAGTTATCACAACTGTCTAAACTACACTAAGGAAGCCCAAGTCGATAGGTGAAAAGTCACTAAAGCCCCTACACAAGACAAATGACCAAGAAATGCATGTGATTTTTTTCCCTTTTTTTCTTTTAAATGAATATAAGATATGTTTCTAAAATTGTACAACAACAACAACAACTCAGTAGAATCCCAAAAGTGGAGTCTGGGAGAGTAGAATGTACGCAGAACTTACCCTACCCCAAAGGGATAGAGAGGCTGTTTCCGAAAAACCCTCAGCCCAAGAAGACGAAAATAGACAATAGAATCTGTGACAACAACAAAAATCAGAAAGATAATATAAGCGTCATAGGAAACAGGAACAAGATGGAAACGACAATCGATAATAGAGCCACCGTACTAGAAAAAAAAAAAAGAAGGGAAAAATAGTGTGGGACACAAACTTATGCCACTAATAATCCAAGACAATACCCTAACAGGCTAGCCCCATCCCCGATACGAAGGAAGAAAAACGTTCGACTCCCTCCTAACCATCAACCCTAATGCTCGACTTCCATACCATTTTCACCATGTCATCGGAAATCTGAAGTCGCTCCATGTCCTGCCTGATCACCTCACCCCAATACTTCTTAGGCCGCCCACTACCTCTTCTCATACCCGTCAAAGCCAACCACTCACACCTCCTAACCGGGGCATCTTGGCTTCTCCTCTGCACGTGCTCGAACCATAAGCCTCGCTTCCTGCATATTGTCGTCTATGGGAGCCACGCCCACCTTCTCCCAAATATCTTCATTTCTAATCTTATCCAACCTAGTGTGCCCACACATTCATCTCAACATCCTTATCTCTGCTACTTTTATCTTCTGGATATGAAAATTCTTGACTGGCCAACACTCAGCCCCATATAACATGGCCGGTCTAACTACCGCTCTATAAAACTTTCCCTTAAGCTCGGTGGCACCTTCTTGTCACACAGGACTCCAGACGCTAACCTCCATCATATACGATGCGTGACATCCTCGTCAATCTCCCCATCCCCTTGGATAATTGACCCAAGGTACTTAAAACTTCCTCTCTTGGAGATGACTTGTGAGTCAAGTCTCACGTCCAAATCTGTTTCCCCCGTCACATCGCTGAACTTGCACTCCAGGTATTATGTCTTAGTTCTACTCAACTTGAAACCCTTAGACTCAAGAGTCTGTCTCTAAACCTCCAGCCTCTCGTTAACGCGGCCTCGCGTCTCATCAATCAGAACTATATCATCAGCGAACAATATACACCAAGGCATCTCCCCTTGAATATAGTATGTGAGTGCATCCAATGCTAGGGCAAATAAGAACGGGCTGAGCGCAGATCCTTGGTGCAACCCCATAACAACCGGGAAATGCTCCGAGTTACCACCCACAGTCCTAACCCGAGTTTTAACTACATCATACATGTCCTTTATCACCATAATGTAAGCTATCGGCACACCTTTCACCTCCATGCATCTCCAAAGCATCTCCCTAGGAACTTTGTCATACGTTTTCTCACTGTCAATAAACACCATGTGCAAGTCCTTCTTCCTATCCCTGTACTGTTCCACCAACCTCCTGATAAGGTGGATAGCCTCTGTAGTCGAACGACCCGGCATGAACCCGAATTGGTTGTCCCAAATAGACACCGCCCTCCTCAACCTTCCTTTCACCACCCTCTCCCAAACTTTCATATTATGACTTAGTAACTTGATACCCATATAATTGTTACAGCTTTGGATATCACCTTTGTTCTTGTACAACAGTATCATCGTGCTCCACCTCCATTCATCTGGCATCTTCTTTGTCCTAAAAATAACATCAAACAGGCAGTCAGCCATTCCAAGCCTGCTCTATTGTCATGACCCAGAACTCAACATGTCATGATGGCGCCTATCACAGAACTAGGCAAGCCGACAATCACAATAAAACTAAGCATTTTGTATTAAAAATAGACAGAATAGCCTGACAAACACATGTACTTCTACGTGTTTGTCATCCCGGTCCCTGTATTCAACAAAGTTTTATCCAGACACCTGAACTCAGTCAAAACATGTATTTTAAACCCCTTCGGCATTATGTGTTGATCACTTGCCTGACGTGGAGACAATATCATGTCCACATCAGATAAATTGATGCCACATCTTTATATATTTAAATATTACTTTTTAAAAATATTTCAAATCTATCTCTATCTTCCTATGCTGTCGACGATCCTTATCACCAAAAAACAACCGGAAAATCGGAGTCGCCTCTCCGTTTTGCTCTCTTTCCTCCTTTCTGAGCACAATCTTAAACCCTAATTCATATACATAAAACTCTTCAATTTTGATAAAAAATATCTATCTTGTTCATCTCCTTACTCTCACTATTTTAGGTAAAATTCATATCGCCATAGTAATCTTAGAATTTACAGAGACACAAAATGGGGGCAACAACCAAGGAGTAGAAAACAAAGAACTACATCCCTAGAAGTATTTCACTGCCGACCACCACAAAGCAAAACCAGATCGCTGGAAAATAATCACAAGCGGACTCCACCACCTACTTCTCCACTCACCAGACTCCTTTGGAAAACCCATGACCACCATGGACTGATGAACACGGTCGTAGAAAAAATCATCGAAAAAATTACTTCGCATTTTCATAATTTCTTGATTTCTTTAAAAACTTTAACCCCATTAACAGATCTGTTTCTTTAGCTTCCCTAAGAGAAAATTCTTCTCCTTTTTATACTGTACTTTTAATTTTGCTGCTGACTACCCATAAACGCCAGAGGGGTAGGGGTTTAGGGGGTGGGGAGGGAGGACGAGGGGGTTACGATAGGAAAGAAGGGGGAGAAGAAGATGGGAGAAAACGAGGGGGACAAATAAGGCTGAAGGGGTAGGGATGCTTGGGTTGGGAAATTGTTTTACTCTTTTTCTTTTTATGGTTATTTTTTATTATTTTTAATATTTTTAAATTAAAATTAATATATTCACTCTCCTTTTTAAAGCGTGTAATCACTCAATTTTCTGACTCAGCAAAATGAATGACACATAAGCTCAGTCAATGGTCAGAGGGGTTTAAAATACATGTTTTGACTGAGTTCAGGTGTCTGGATAAAACTTGGTTGAATACAGGGACTGGGATGACAAACAGGAACAAGTACAGGTGTTTGTCAGGCTATTCTGCCTTAAAAATAAGATGAAGCAATTTTAACAGCAATAACTCTCATTAATAGCCGATATGAACAACTGTGACTCGAATACAAACTTTTCCAAAATCCGAGTGTCACTGAGTACATGAGCATATCTATAAATAACATAGTCTGAAACACCGTCTAGAAAGGTAGAACAACATAAGTAAAACTAAGAGATAGAGGAGGAGCGTCAAGGTCTTCGGATGCCAAAGCAGCTACCTCGATGGTTTCCGAATGGGTAAACTCCAAGATCAGCATCCATCGTGCCCGAAAGCACCTGGATCTGCACACGAAGTGCAGGGTGTAGCATAAGTACAACCAACTCAATAAGTAATAAGTGTAACCTTCGGCCTGAAAGCAGTGACGAGCCCAATAAATATAGTACGAATACAGAGTTTATCCGTACAGAAAATGTAGACATGCTTTCAGGTTTAACAGTTAAGTGCAACAAATATAAAATATGCCAAGTGTGACTGAATGAATGAGGAATATAACATCTCTATATCTATATGCCAATATGGATACCGTATGTGATGCGACACAATGAAAATCTCACGTACTCACATTCTCAGAGCACTCAATTTGACTATCTCAATTCTCACTCGTCACACTGAGTCACTCAGCACTGTACGGTGCCTGCTGCAGCGTGCAGCCCGATCCACATATAGCCATACGGCTTGTTGCGGCGCGCAACCCGATCCACATATAGCCATAAGGCTTGTTGCAACGTGCAACTCGATCCACATATAGCCATAAGGCTTTTTGCAGCGTGCAACCCGATCCATAAATTCACTCACACCACAACTCTCGGGCCCCAACTTAGTCATCAATCTCTCCAGTCTCTCGGTCTCACAAATCTCATGCCAATTAGCCCACACAATGATATATAACACACCAATAATGGTAATAGAGACTGAGATATGATATGCAAATAATGGATGTAACTGAGTACAAAATTGCAATCTAATAAAATAATTCAACAGCAAAAATAACCACAGTGGGTTTCAACAGGGTGAACATATAGCCTAACATGATTTCTAACATGAATCAGTAGCTCAATTGCTCTGACACATAGAGATCACATGAATGGCTACAAGGTCTGATGACTACACAGTGCCACGAATCAACCGGATCACAATTTCTACGATGCACACCCACATGCCCATCACCCAGCATGTGCGTCATCTAAACACCAATCACATAACACGTAATTCAGGGATTCGTACCCTCAGAACCAAGTTTAGAAGTGTTACTTACCTCAAACCATACAAATCTCTACTTCAATAAGCCCTTGCCTCGCGAATCGGCCTCCAAACACCTCGAATCTAGCCAAACAATTCGATACAATCAACACGAGCTATAGGAATCAATTCCATATGAAAATGTTAAGTTCTTAATCAAAAGTCAAAAAGTAAACTCAAAAAGTCAACCTCGGGCCCACGTCTCGGAACCCAACAAAGTTACAAAATCCAAATAACTATTCAACCACGAGTCCAACCATACCAAATTTACCAAATTCCGACATCAAATCGTTACTCAAATCCCCAAATTTAACTCTCCAATCTGTTGCCCAAAACTCCCAAAATTCCACCTTAAAACTACATAAACTATGTGAAAAATTCAATGGGTAATCAATATTATTGCATAAAAATGATCAAAAGTGGCTTACCTCAAGAAATCACTCGAAACCCCTCTCAAAAATCGCCTCAATTCAAACTTGCAAAGTCCAAAAATGATTAGAACCTCGAAACTCGTCTACCTATATTCTGCCTAGTGTTTTCGCACCTGTGGGCCAAAACTCCGCACCTGCGACATCGCTTCTGCAATAACAAACTCCGCTTCTGCGGAAATCACTTAAGTCCACAAGGTCCGCACCTGCGCTCCAATATCCGCACCTGCGGAAGCGCTTTTGCGACTAGCCATCCGCTTCTGCGAAGACAGCCTCACTCCCTCATTCTCCATATCTGCGGAGCCTTGCTCGCACCTGCGGGCTCGCAAATGCAGAAAATCCCTCGCACATGTGACACACCCCAGGCCAGCCTAACTCCGCTTCTGCGCCACACCAGTCGCACCTGCGGCTAAACCCCTCGTAGGTGCGATCACACCAGAAGGCAAAAATCTCAGCAATGCTTCAAGTCCAACTTTTGATCCGTTAACCATCCGGAATCCACTCGAGGCTCCCGGGACCTCAACCAAATATACCAACAAGTCCTAAAACACGATACGAACTTAGTCGAGGCCTCATCACATCAAACAACATCACAAACACGAATCGTACCCCAATTGTAGCCTAATGAAAATTAATGAATTCCAACTTCTACATTCGATGCCGAAACCTATCAAATCAAGTCCGATTGACCTCTAATTTTGCACACGTCATAAATGACAAAACGGACCTATTCCAACTTCCGAAACCAAAATTCGAGCCCGGTAACCATAAAGTCGACTCTCGGTCAAACTTCTCAACTTTCCAAACTTCTAATGTTCCAACTTTCGCCATTTCAAGCCAAAATCACCTACGGACCTCCAAAATCAATATCGGGACACTCTCCTAAGTCCAAATCACCATATGGAGCTATCGGAACCATCAAAACTCCATTCCGGAGCTGTTTACACATAAGTCAACATTCGGTCAACTCTTTCAACTTAGACTTTCAACCTTGGAATTAAGTGTCCCAACTCATTCCAAAATATCCTCGGAACCAACCAACTACCCCGGCAAGTCACATAACAATAATTGAGCAAAAAATAAGCAGTAAATCGGGGAACGGGACTATAACACTCAAAATGACCCGCCGGGTCGTTACATCTACCCATACACCTCCATAATTCTATCGGAATCTCGCCAGGCTGGGTAGCTCTGCCCCGACTCATCCTGCGCATAGCACCCACGACCTCCTCAACCTTAATACACCTACAATACCTAAAGTCTCGGTGACTCTCGGAGTGCCCCAATTTCCCAAGCACAATATCTTTGTCTCCCTCTTCATTTAGAAGTTTATGAAAGTAAACCTGCCATCTCCGCTTAATCTGGGAATCTTCCATTAGTACTCTGCCTTCCTGTCTCTCGCCTTGGCCAGCCGAAATAAATTTTTGTCCCCTTCTTTGGCCCCCAGATCCTCGTATAAACAACCAAACGCAACAGTCTTAGCCTCAGTTACCGCTAACTTTGCCTCCTTCCTAGCTTCCTTATATCTTCCTCTGTCCGCTCTCCTCTCATCCTCGTCTGTGCTTTCCACTAACTTAAGGTACGCCGCGTTCTTTGCTTCCACTTTACTTTGGACCACGTCATTCCACCACCAGTCGCCTCGGTGCCTACCTAGGTAACCCTTCGAGACCCCTAACACCTCTCTCGTCGCCTCTCTAATACAGTCTGTCGTCGTCGTCCAAATCTCGCTTGCGTCCCCGCTACTTCTCCAAGCTCCTAAAACTAGCAACCTCCCCCCCCCCC
>MCJB01026551.1:43371-72609 GCA_002018475.1 Nicotiana obtusifolia | reverse complement strand
GGGGTTCCACATGGAATGCTCCATTCCATGACCATCTAATGAATAAATTAGGCATTATGCCATCAATAACGGAGCTAGGAATTTATACTTAAATAAACAATAGAATATCTCTACATGTTTGGGACTTGTGACTTACAGCAATTGAACTTGTAACTTAAAAACAATTTCTGAAGCCACTTCACTAAATTTTTCCTTATGTAAGGGAGATTCAACAGTTAAAGTTTTAAGTAATAACCACAAAAAATTGTTTTTCTCCATTTGCAGTATAATTGTTCAACAACTCCCTCCACCTACTTCCGCCACCGCATGCCATAGAGCCATCCAGTGCTTAGGTAAGACATCCAAAAACATCCATTCCTCAATAATCATAGTTTACCTCAGCTTAAGAAAAAAACAGCACAAATATAGGCAACAGCCATCAAATAAGCTTTTAGAAACAATTTAACTTTAAACTTTGACTTAACCCTTATTGAAGATTTATAGTGTATATGGCTTGTTTAAGACCACAAGTTTCAATCATCTAAATTCTACTATCGTTTTGTATAGGGAGTACAAACCAATAATCAATACCGAACTATTCGGAATCCGAAATATGAACTACCATCCATATCCATTCCACTCTATTTCACCTCAATTCACTCCGAGACCGTCTCTTAATCCAAATCAGGGTTCCTTTAAAGCTAGAGATTTTCTAAAAATAAAAACCTAATAATCTCACGGATCAGTTACTAATTCTCAATCAATCAACTAAAACTCAATCATCAATCAACTAAATAAAATAGATCGGTAATGAGACGACAAAAATAAAATAGATCAGAACAAAGATGAACTTATATATAACACAAATAGATACGCAACGAACATCGATTCAACAACTCCAAAATTACGTTAATCAAATCGATGAAAAATCTAAGAATAAGATTTTAAAAAAAGAGTACTATAATGCAGCTTTCATGATGAAAATAGCTAAACGATACATAAAAATAAGAAGAAAAAGTAATCAAATACCTTATAGATTTGAAACGAGGCGGAACAAATCTGCAATAGAATGAAAGGAGAGAGAAACTGGAACACGCAAAATAGGGTTTAATGTAGAGGAAAGGGAAGTGATGAGGAGGAGAGGCGGCCCTAGAAGATTGTTTATATAGGGCTGGGAAGGGTATTACCAGATACTTCTCTGCCTCTCTACGCCTTAAAAATTTGATTTTCGGATTTCGACTAACATAATTAATCTTGGCCGTTAATTACAATTTACACAGACATAAGTTTTATGCAAGACAGACTGTTTGGTGACGGAAGTAGAGGATGATTTGGTTACCAAACAAGTTATGTAAGATTGTTATGCAAATGAATAATAATACAAGAACTTTTATGAGATGAGAAATAACAACATGATTGTTATGTAAAGATTATATATTCAAAGGAAGTTTTTATGTTTAGAAGTTCATTTATTCTTCTATTATTAATAAATGTACTCCCTTTCATTTTATCACAAATAAAATAACTAATGCTGGTATGTATGTATGTATATATATATTAGCTATATAAAGACTAATGCTGATAACCAAACCTTGTATTTAGTTATTATAACTACTGGTAGTCGTATCCGCGCAATGCGCGGGCAATATTTAAAAATATTAATTAAATTAAATTGTTATCGGGCTTGTTGGAACAAATTTGATCGTATTACTTTAATAAATTTTAATTGTCATCTTATGTGTCAATGTAATAGAAGATATATATTTCATTACTCTTGAAATACTTTTTTATTTTAAATTTTATCCTATTGTTCTCAATAATATTATTTGAAATTCAATGAATAAAATCTCTATTAAATTAATAAGACTTATATAGGCATCTAATTATTAACTAAATAACTAATATTAACTACTTATGCCATGTGACTTTTATCTAGGTTGCCACTTGGCTTAAGGAAAGGGCTTTTTCGTCTTCTTTTAATAATATATAGATACTATACCATATTTAGTATTGCTGCGTTACTAATAGAATTTTTTATTCTTTTTATAATATAATAGAAGATACATATATTTTTTTATATTTTATTATATTATTCTCAATAATATTTTCTGAATAAATAAACTTTTGTTTTTAAAAATAAGAAAAAATATTTTAAAAAACAAAGAAATTTTAAAGAGGCAGTTTTTATTTTATGTAAACAATTTAAAAGCTTCAACTTAAAAGCTTCAACTTGATACTACTCTCCAATTTGAATGGACAACTTTTTTTATTTTTAATTTTCAATTTTATTATAAAATATTTTATTTTATTATTTCATAGATATTTAAATTTAAAAACAATAACCAATAACTAATTATTAACTAAATAACTAAATATTAGCTACTCACGCCATGTGATTTTTTTCTAGGCTGCCACTTGGCTTAAGAAGAGGATTTTTTCCTCTCCTTTTAATAATATATAGATATAGATATAGATTATTCTCAATAATATTTTTTGAATAAATAAACTTTTTTTTTAAAAAGAAAAACAAAAATTATTTTAAAAAACAAAGAAATTTTTAAGTGGAAGTTTTTTATTTTATGTAATTATAGGTTTTTATTTTAAAACAATTTAAAAGCTTCAACTTGAAACTATTCTCTAATTTGAATGGGTAGATTTTTTTTACTTATTAAGTTTCATTTTTATTATAAGATATTATATTTTATTATTTTATAGATATTTAAATTTAAAAATAATAACTAATAACCAATTATTAATTAAATAACTAAATATTAACTACTTATGCCATGTGGCCTTTTTTTAGGCTGCCACTTAGAGGATTTTTTAATAATATTCTATTATTCTCAATAATATTTTCTGAATATATAAAAAAAAATATTTTTAAAAAGAAAAAAATTATTAAGAAAACAAAGAAATTTTAAAGTGGCAGTATTTTATTTTATGTTATTATTGGTTTTTATTTTAAAACAATTTAAAAGCTTCAACTTGAAACAACTCTCCAATATGATTTTAGAATACAAAAATGTAGAGTGGAAAACATGTCCCTTACAGCTTGTTTGGATGGTTATTACCTATTGTATTGTATCGTATTATTATTTTAAATACAATGTTTGTTTTGATTGTTACTCAAATGTAATTGTATCGTATCGTTAAATCCGTTGTTACGTAACGATGAAATATGCCACTTTATGTAACGACCGATTTGGTGTGGTCGCGTCGTTACCTTGTCTTTTTCTCTCAATCTCGCCCTTCATTATTATTAAATAATTTTATATTATCATTTACCCTACCTTTTTATATACCATATCATAATTTTTCTTTATAATAGTGCAAGTTATTCTTCATATTGCTGGCTTGTGATATCATAAAACGACGCCAAACAATATAATCTATCCAAATATTGTATTCATCAAACGATAGAGTACAATACAATACAATATAATATAATACGATACATTATGATACAATATGTAACAACCATTCAAACAAGCTGTTAGTTATTCGTTTGTTCTAATTAATTTTCTTATATATCCCTTCCTCCACCTTCCTCTAACACAAGAATCTTTAACTCTGTTTTTCTTATTTTCCCCCAACTACTCCCATCCCTTTTTTCCCCCTAACTCTCTGTCCACTCCCACCCTCTCCTCCATCAAATATCTGGTACTCTTCATTTTGGGTTGTGTTCGTCTTTGTCGGATTTCAGTTCGTATGATTTTTGTCTGAGTCTCTTTATTTTTGGTTTGGTATGTGTTTTAGGATGCATTATTTAGCTATAGCATGTAAAATTTTCTTTTTAATAAGCATTTTATGGGCTTTAAAAGCACAAATTTCAGAAAGATATGCTAATGACATATACCTAAAGCACATGCCGAATCGCACATAACTGGTTTTCACCAAGAGTCTTTAACGGACTAGGGAATATGTACTTGAATTTAATAAGGATAGACATGTATTTGAATATTGTGTTGAGAAAGATCAGTTGTGGCACAAATTGACATCTGATAACAAACCAACAATAGAATAAATACATTCAATAGAAAATTCAAAGAAAACAGTTGGGCTTTTCTGTGCCACACCCAACAGAACAGGCATCCTCACAGTTAAGGGTGTTCAGGAAAAAAAGGTCTGAATGGCTACCTCTTAAGCTTTTATCCATACCAAAAAGATGAGGACTGGATTTTACTAACCTGATAGCATGAATTTATTTTCCATCTCATTTTCTATATCATAAATATACAAATATGCAAATTTTTGGGTAGATTCATTTGGAGGTAATAAGTTTCCAAGTTGACGATAATTCTGCCGAGACAATCTGAATGTTCTCGGTCCCTTCGTTTGTTTGATAAAAACATCAACTTTTCCTCCCATAGGTGTAAAAGAAAACATGAAATTATAAGTTTGAATATTATATCTGAAATTAATTCTACTAAAAGAATATCTTAATCAAAGGCAACCACTGAGAATTCTATTGAATTCCAGTCACATATAACCATATTTTACAAATTTATGTTACATTCAAAAGATTTGAGCAACTTATCAAAACAGTTTAGATCTTGTGAAGTAGCAATTTTGAGACTTTATGGTGCGCCCAGCAAAAGGAATAAATTTATCAAGTTCTTTTCCTTAGTAAGTATTGCTATAATTATTAAGCACTTATATGCTTCCATCGTAAGAGTTAGGTCTAACTCCTTCTGCTTGGGAAAATGTTAGATAGAAATCTTTTAATTCCTCTCATAGCCTCGCAATATAGTACATATCCTAAAAGTACTATAGAAGCAAAATTTAATGTAAGCCAAACACACACACACACACAAAAACAAATGACAAAAGTTCATACCACAGTTATCGGAGGAAAAGAAAAAAACTTCTGACTTTCCGTATGCATATTCTATTTTTTCTTAAGATTTTCTTCTGATCTTCTATGTAAAAGTGCAAACTGAACTTTTTCTGAAGTTGTAGAGTATTTGAAAAAGAAAAACAGTTGACTGAACTTTGTTTGAGAAGTTACAGAGTATGTGGAAAAGAAAACCAGTTTTTTTTCTGCCAAAAGGTAAAGCAACTAGCGACGTGCATAATATGTTGCGCCCTTTTTTACAATAAGTATTAACTGCCAGATTTGAAATTTTTACATGTTAAAAAAAT
The DNA here is from genome assembly GCA_002018475.1 of Nicotiana obtusifolia. Taxonomy (NCBI): domain Eukaryota; kingdom Viridiplantae; phylum Streptophyta; class Magnoliopsida; order Solanales; family Solanaceae; genus Nicotiana; species Nicotiana obtusifolia. The sequence goes on along the minus strand of MCJB01026551.1, from coordinate 67,488 downwards.
TTCAAAAAAACTTTTGAAATTGGTAGAAATTAACTGACAGGTTTGAAGCTTCTAATCTACTCTTTACCGTGAAATCACTTTCTCTCTCTAGGTGCACGATAGTGATTTTACCGTCCCCTGTCATCGAAAATGGCCAGAGGAAGGCGGCGAAGAAGCGAAACAACAAAGCGGCAGTAGCCATTGAGGCTATTGCAAAACGGATAGGTGTAGCAGGTGAATACTCGGAGGGCGAAGTGAACGATGATAAACCAAACTGGCCAAAATTACCAAATCGAAGGAGTGGACCTAATATACCTCTTTCAGGTGCAGTTATAGCAGGAATTATGCAGATCAGCAGCAATCAGAACAAAGAAACAACACCTCAGTCAGTGGTAAGTCACACGCGAGTGGAATGCAACCAAATACTGAAACTAGGGCACAAGGAAACGGAAAAGGGACAGGGATGCAGTTGATACCAGAAAAACCACAAGTGAAGGGTCCTGAGAATAAGACCTGGGCAAATCTGGCGGGCAATAACCGATTTGGACTGAGAGGGATGAACTTAAATTTCGTTGCTCCTAGTCTGCAGAATGGGGAAAAGTGGTGGAACTATCGAAGAAAGATGTTGAAAAGGAAACTGAAAATGAAGAAATGCTATCATCCTCTATGTAGTAGGCACCACATCGACGATTGGAGCTCTAGAAAGGTTTGTTGCTAGCCAGTGGAACTTTGTCTCAAAACCTACGGTATACTTTCATAATGATGGCTACTTTGTTATAAAATTCAATAATATGGATGATAGAGATGCGATACTTTACTCTGGATCTCACACAATTGGAACAAGCCAATTATAATAAAGGTGTGGACACCAGACTTTAGTTTCAAGGATGAGATTCTGAAAACTATTATACTCTGGGTCACCTTTCCAAATCTCCCCTTGAATTGTTGGAGTGCAGATTCATTGGAAGTGGGCTTGGAGTTCCGCTGTATGCAGATGAGTGTACATCAAACATGGAAAGGATTTCTTATGCACGAATACTTGTAGAAATGGATGTAACAGTGCCACTCCCTGAAGCTGTCAAGGTGAAGGATCCAAATGGAAGGCAGTTTGTTCAAAAGGTAGAATATGTATGGAAACCAGAATATTGTGGAACCTGTTTGATGATTGGCCACTGCTGCAAAGAGCCAAAACAACTGGAAAATCCAAAAGTTATGAGGAATAATATACAGAAGAAGGTGTGGCAGGCAAAAGGAACAGTTGCTCAAGTACAAGGAAAAGAGAATGATCAATCGAAAGCAAACCTCAAGGCAAGGAAGCAAGTAGAGTCAGACATTACTGAAGGTTCGAAGGAAGTAAGGGGCAAACCAGCTGCTAAAACAACTCATGCTACTGATGATGGGCGTATGAGTATAACAAATGGATTTACTGTGTTGAATAAACAAAGTGAGAAATTACAAATGCCGGAACAAGAATGCCATGCTGAACGAGGCCAATGTAGTAGAAGCGGGAACACAGGGGTAGTACAAAATCTCTTTAAACCAACATGAAAGTCGTAGCTTGGAACATTAGGGGTCTTAATAAGCTGTACAAGCAGAAAGAGTTACGTAGATTCATTAGGATGAATAAAATTAGCCTACTGGCTATAGTAGAACATAGAGTTACTGAAACAAATGGCAATCAAATACTGAAGAAGGTTGCAGCAGGGTGGAGTTGGGTTACTAACTATGAAGCAAATGGTAAAGGAAGGGTATGGGTAATATGGGATCCAAATATTTTACAATTCAACGAGATGGTGAAGAGCAATCATTTGATACATGGAAAGATGTCTATTGGTGCACTCAAGTTGCAGTTCTATTTTGCAGTAGTATATGGCCGACATACTATTGAAGACAGGAAAACATTATGACTTGAATTAGAAGTGATTCATAGTGGAACTAATGGGGCTTGGATTGCAATGGAGGACTATAATGCAATATTGGGGGTGGATGATAGAGTCTATGTCAATCCAGTACAAGATTGCCATAAATGAATTTCATGTTAAATAACAACATGCTATTAGGAATTTCATGCTAAATAACAACATGAATGAACTAAAGTATATTGGAAGAAAATTCACATGGACAAATAACCATATGTGGAGCAAAATCGGCAGAGTAATTATGAATGCAGAGTGGACGACAACAATGAAACAAATGAAAGTGATAGTTATGGACCCATTCATCTCTGACCATTCACCTCTGAGCATTCAATTTGAAGATACAACACAGGGAGGTCCAAAGCCATACGCTTTTATAACTGTGGCGCAGATTCCAAAATTCATAAAGGTGGTGGAGTATGCATGGAACACACCTAGTAAATTGCAGGGGATGCAAAAAGTGTGGCTGAAGCTTAAAGAGGTTAAACAGGAATTGAAAAAACTACATACTGAGGAATTCAAAGGAGTCAGGGAGAAAGTAGAAACAATTAGAAGGCAGCTCCAAGAAACACAAGAACAAATGAAGGAAACAGATCACTAGACATCTCTTTTTGAAATTGAGAAGAGAGTACAACTAGAGAAATGGGGGTTGATAGAGGAAAGTATATTGCAACAAAAATTCAGGACCCAGTGGCTAAAACTTGGGGATTCAAATAGTGAGTACTTCTACGCTTGCTTGAAGAATAGAACATCGCAGAACAATATCAAATCTCTTGTAAATCAAGCAGGGGCACTATTGCAAACAGAACATGAGGTGAAAGAGGAAGTAATGGGGTTTTATAGGGAGCTGTTAGGTAAAGCTGCTGAACAAATAAATCCAGAGATAATGAAAGAAGGACCAATGTTGACAAGAGAACAACTGAAACTAATAGAGCCAGTCATTACAGAAGAAATATGTACATCAATGAGGAACATAGATGACAACAAGGCCCCAAGGTGCGATGGATTCAATGCTTTCTTCTTTAAGAAAACATGGCCTATTATAGGAGAAGATGTGATCAATGCAACAAAACAGTTCTTTGCCACTAAGGAGCTTTACAAGCCAATCAACTGTACTTCAGTGACTTTGGTCCCAAAGGTAAAAAGCCCAAGCTCAGTTAAAGAGTATAGGCCAATTTCGTATTGTACTGTGATGTATAAGATAATATCAAAAGTGCTCACCTCAAGATTACAAATGGTCATGGATAGTCTCATTGATGTTTGTCAGGCTACTTTTGCCCCAGGAAGGATCATCTCAGACAACGTTATATTAAGTCATGAACTAGTGAAGGGATATATGAGGAAAGAGATAACTCCAAGATGCCTGATTAAGCTAGACATGCAAAAAGCTTATGACTCTTTGGAGTGTTGTTTTCTAGAGCAAATTATGATTAATATGAACTTTCCAATCTGCTTTGTGAAATGGATTATGAAGTGTATTACTACTGTCTCCTACTCTATTCTGATAAATAGAAGGCCTACTAGCCCATTCCCAGCAACAAAAAGGGCTGAGACAGGGAGATCTATTGTCCCCATTCCTGTTTGTATTAGCCATGGACTACCTAAGTAGATTGCTCAGAACCCTAAAATACCAACCAGACTTTAATTACCATCCAAAGTGTGAGAAACTATAAATAATCCAGTTGGGATTTGCCGATGATCTACTGTTGTTCTGTAGAGGTGATGAAATATCTATTCAAATGCTATATGGTTGATTCATGGAATTCTTTAGTGTGTCAGGGCTGAAAGCAAACAAAAGCAAAAGCTCTATTTACTTTGGTGGAGTAAGCTTAATAGTGCAACACGCAGTTGTGGATAAACTTGGTTTCACCAAAGGAGTGCTTCCTATTAGATATTTGGGGGTCCCTCTAAGTACAAAAAGGATGTCTGTCATACAGTTTCAGCTACTATTGGACAGGATGATAGGAAGAATAACATCATGGACTGCAAAATTTTTATCTTATGCAGGACGAATTCAATTGATCAAGAGTGTCTTATTTTCTATGCAAATCTACTGGTCACAGATCTTTGTCTTCCCAAAGAAAGTTATACAACTGATAGAAGCAATCTGTAGGAAATTCTTATGATCTAGGGGAGTTGATATATCAAAGAGAGCTTTAATAGCCTGGGACAAACTGTGCCAACCAAAAGTTGCTGGTGGATGAAACTTGCTAGATATATCCAAGTGGAACAATGTTGCTATATGTAAATTACTCTGGAATATAGCTCAGAAAAAGGATAAGCTATGGGTGCAGTGGATACACATATACTATGGGTGAGTTAGAGATATAAGGGAAGTTGAACCTAAACATGCTTCATGGATAGTGAAGAAGATCCTGAAGTCTAAGCAATACTTGATTGATGTAGGCATAAATCTGACAGAGATTCTTGATATGGAGAACTTATCCATCAAAAAGTTATACATGATGCTAAGAGGAGAACAACGAAAAATGCCATGGAGAAAACTTATGTGCAACAATGGAGGAGTGCCCAAATGGATTTTAATCCTCTATCTGGCTATCATGGGCAAGTTGAGCACTAGAGACAGATTAGCAAGATGGGGGTAACAAATGACTTACAATATACTCTGTGCAATGTAGAAGAGGAGAGCATTGAGCATCTATTTTTCAAGTGCACATATGCAGCTTCCATCTGGAGAAAATTACTATAATGGATGGGTATTACAAGACAGGCCATGGAGTGGAATCATGAGATTGCTTGGGCATATTGCCATGCAAAAGGTAGATCAGCCAACAATGAGAGATATACAGAATGGCTTTAGCTGGCTATGTCTATTATGTGTGGCAGGAAATAAATGTGAGGATCTTCAGGGCACAACAGAGACAACAAGGGATGATAGTCAAGCTACTTATCCAAATGATATGTGGAAGAGGCTATATGAAGCCCAGACTCAGAAGAAGACTTGAAGAGTTAAACTTTTACCCATGACTAGGAGTTGCTGAGAAGTACCACACTATACTTGTTTACTTGATTGATAGTTAGCTATTAGTACTGGTAGTATAGGATGTTAACTAAGAACTGGAAAAATGTCCAGCCTTAGTGAAATTTTGTTATTTTGAGCTGTAAATTTCTGCTTTGGTAATAAAATTTGATAATTACCAGAAAAAGAAATTTAAAATAACTGCTATCATTAAAATTATCATGTTTAAAAATAAATTTGAAACCCAACAAAGTTGAAGAATTGTCCAAAAAATTTACACATATGTATTTAATGTATGCCACTTGTCATCATAACCTTTCTTTACTTCTCCTATTATATATTAGTAGAAGATTTTAAAAGAAAAAAAATTCGAAATAACTGCCATCATTAAAATTTCAAACTTTTTAAATAAATTTGGAACTCCAACAAAGTTAAAAAATTATCCAAAAAATTTACACATGTCAATTTAATGTTATGCCACTTGTCATTATAACCTTTCTTTGCATCTTCTATTATATATTAGTACCCGTGCGGATGCGCGGATTAATTCAAAGAAAAAATGAGTGGAGAGAGATAATAGAAAAAATGTATATGCAGCAAAATTTTAGCGACCGTATTCAAAAGAATTAAGTAAAAAGAAACAATGTATGCAACTTTTGCCCTAAACGAACAGCAAATTGACCGGGAAAAAAAATCAAAAAAAATTCAATTATTTATTGAATGACGATAGGTGATATTTAAAGTTTCTCATCAAATAGCACATTGTAGTGGTTATAAAGCTTTAGCTATATGACAGATCATGGGTGAATCTTTTAAAGGCAAAGCATCTTGTGACTTTTGCCCGTAAGAGTAGTTTGGAAGGTTGTGCATTATTTTATATAACGTATTAATTCCAATATTTTATGATTGATATTAGTACGAAATAATTTTATATTATTTGGAACTCATTGATACGGAGAGATTTATTCTTCATTCAGTAGTATCAACTATGAATTAATTCCTTTAAGCATAGAGCTTATAGATCATATTGTTTCAAATATCATTACACACCTGGAAGGGATGTGAACTTTTTTTAGCCCACAAAAAGGTAAGATAGCATATTGGGAAGTCAATGCTTATGCCATAGTTCCCCTTGATAAAACATAACATATAAAAGACTGTACATAACAATTGTACATGATTAAATACAACTGTGCATGAGGCCTGCAAAAACATTTGCTTTCTTATCAACATCGATCTGCTGCCAAGAAGAATATCAAAAAAATCCTAAGTCAATGCTTATGCCATATTACCCCTTGATATATAAAACATAACATATAAAAGACTGTATATTACAGTTGTACATGATTAAATATAACTGTACATAGAGGCCTGCAAAAACATTTGCTTCCTTATCAATATTCAGATGCTTAATTTGTAAAAAAAGATTAATCGTATCCATGCCTGTACAGTCGTTTAGCCACTATTTTCACATTTAAGCAGAAAAATTAAGCTAAAATAATGACTTTCTTTGTTATACTATAATGAGAGAGAAAAATGAAACAACTGCAAAATAAATTTACAGTTTTATCAAAAAGTTCCATGCAAGTGAATAAAGTATTCTGTGGTGTATTAACTGAGTTTAGCATTTCATGATTTACACATAAGACACAATCTTGTGATACAAATATTAATGCAGTTTATCAAATTTTTGTAACAGCACATACGTTTACTTACTACTGAATATAAACTCTTGAATTCTAAAAATCAAGTTCTTTAGTAAATCCTTCAAAGAATCCGTGTTTGTCCAGATCTAAATTTTTATTGTCAAATATATCTATCCACATGTATAAGTAAAATAAGTATCATTGTAAAGGACAAATTAAAACTTAGTGAGTATTTACCTCACATTCCTTATCTTCATCTACGCCTAAAATAGTAATTGAAGTCATGGTCCTAACAAATATAAAAAAAAGTTCAGTCTTGAAAACAGACTTAAATATGCAAATAAACGGAAATCTACGACTTAAATATGTTATGATGTTTGTGAGCAACGATGACATACGGTCATGTGGAGCATGAGTATATCTCTTTATCAGATGCTCCCTATCTGTAAGCTTAACAACACTGTAAACTTCATCTTGCATCTGAATGTTCGAACTCTTGACAATGACCTTAAACATGAATTTTCTTTCAAGAATATTGTTCAACTCTACTGGATAGGAAGATTCGTCAACAACGCTAGTATTCTAGAAGAAATTTTGTGCTAGAAAATTATTTAAAAACAAATATGAACTTTATCTAGAAAAATACCTCAAGTAATCCTTCCTTCAATTCGTTTGCGGAGTTGTCTATGAGAAACATGGTTTCGCGGTCCCAGAGCAACAGTGACACATGACCCTAACTTGAAGCTTGTATCTAAATACATGTTCGATTTGAGATATAAATATATATATATATATATATATATATATTTTGATGGATTAAGAAAACAAAGTTTTTGTTATTACCTGTTCATCGCTGAGTAATCTTCATTTTTACATTTTAGATTTGGGCAACGATAAATGTTTCCTAGTTTATCCACCTTCTTTTGACACTTCTTGTAGCTGATATAGGATCATCCTTTTTCAAGTTCTAAACTTTCAATACTTGCAACAACCCAACAGGGCCTTCCTGTTTTATATATTAATACAACTTGTGATATTGAAATTGAGGATAACATATGTGTGCAAACGGGAATGATAAAAGTTAGGCATACTTTAAATTAGGCATATTACGATTGTTATTAATCAAAAACCAAAATGCCAACAAACATCTGAATATAGGTAGATTAATTTGTGGGAAAAACAGTTATTTACATACAACTTCCTTACTAAAGAGATTGAAGAGTAAAGTTAAACAAAAAAAATTATCAGCTATTTAGAGTGAAGAAGCCAAACAGTTAAAACATAAAGTCAAAATAGTTACAATTATGCTCATATTTATAAGGAAAAAGTAGCACTGTCTTTTTTATCCTCAATGTCAAATTCCTCTCCAGTTACAATTATATTTTGTACTTGTTTGACTGGTGAAAAGAGGTCATTCCTAGTTTTAAATTACAAAATTGTTCACCTTACAACAGAAATGCTACAAAAGGTAAATTTATTCATTATATATAAAAATAAGTCGTTAAATTTTAAGGCTAGTATACTATCCTTTCATTTTCCTCTCTTAAATTATATATTATTTTCAACATCCTCTAAAAGTTAAGTTGATGATTTTTCTTCTCTAGTTGTCTCCAATAGGTACTATCCTATCCATTTTTCAGAACACATTTAACATGTACGCTCGCAAGCTACCTAATAAGCTTATTCTTGGAGAAATCTAGGACATGACTAAAGGCAACATAGAGGCATCCGACTTGTTTGGATGATATCTTCTAATCACATTATATGTTTATTGGCTAATAAAAGTACACAACATAAAAGAAATTATTGTTAAACAGATTTTGGTACAACAAAAATATTCATGATATTTAGGACTCTACAACATATGTATGAACCTGACAATGTAAGTTCAATTAGCTTGATTTTATCGCATAATGGCTTAGACATATGCGTTATTCGTTGTAACAGATGTGAATAGAGCAACTATTAACTTTAAAGAACGCTTGAATTAATATAACACAAAATAGTTCACTCACTTGCATGGACTCCACTAATTCGCCAATTGTTTTAACTTGAAAACACCCTTAGCTAACTCATCGGAGACAGAGAAACTTTGTTGAGAGATGGTTTGAGTCAGTCTCTCAGAGGAACTACCCCGAACAGAAGGTAATCTGTATTTAACAAAGTGTAAAACAGTTAGATTGAAAAAATAGGTTTGAATATTAATGCAGGAAAAAATGTATATTAAATCGCGTTTTAAACCCGTCAGATTGAGGAAAATTTGGATTAATCCAAAGCTTTGATGCATTCCAAGTATTGCGCACCGAATATGAATCTATGAAGCAACGTATGTATAAGACATAATGAATAGCTTTTCACAAAATAAAGACATGTGAATAATTACATTTTACCTTGAAATTTATGTGCTTTTATAAGTTGCATAACAATAACAATAGGTTGGTTGTTAGAACTTAGCAGATGAGGTACAATTTGATCAACAAATTCGCCCTAGAATGTAACGGACAACCTGTTCCTCATGCCAAATAGACATAGATATATAATTTATAGCATAAGTAATTACCAAATTCATCCATAATCAGTGGATATGTTTATTCTTACTCATCGTCTTCAAGTTCAACATTCATAAACTTTCTAGAAACTCCACCTTGTTTGTGTATTTGGACCTCATTAAAATTGACGGTTTCTCCGATCACATCTAAAGAATAAGAAGATGTTAAAATAAATAGCAAAAAAATATAATAATTAGAAGTTTAAGATGAAAGTTTTTTTTATCGAATAATTCAGTCTCGCTCACATCAAACTTATTTATCAATTGATCATACGGTCGCAAATCAAAGATATTCATTGGGAAAAGTGGATCAGTTGTTTCAGTCACAGGTGTCCATTAAGTAAACAGCCTCAATTTATGTTTTGTTATATTAAACCTCTCCTTATTTTGACAAATGATAAAGTTCGCCATAAGATATAATCCAAGCTCATTAATGTCACGACCCTAACCCCGAACCCGGTCGTGATGGCGCCTCTCGTAAAGACAGGCCAGCCAATTTAACCAAAATCTCATTTTAAGCAGTTAATTAACATGAAAATAATATAAGCATGATTTAGTAGCAATAATTCGCCGAAATATAGCTAACCATAATAGAAACCATCTCGACACCGCCCAAACTGGGGTGTCACAAGTCATGAGCAACTAAGGATCCTGATACAAGTCTACTAAATACAATATCTGGCACAACTGTTTGAAAAACATGAAAACAATAAGATAAGGGAGATACGGGGCTGCGGACGCCAACAATTACCTCGTAGTCTCTGAATCACCGCCTGGATGGGAGGAGTCGGCACTCCAGAGCGGAACCAACAACGCCTAAATCTGCACACATGGTACAGGGAGTAATGTGAGTACTCCGACCTAATGAGTAATAAATATAAATGACGACTGAAAGTAAGAAAACACGTAAAGCACAAGGCATTCTATAAGGAAGCAATAAAACATCATTTGAAAACAGTAAATTCAGTGAGAAATCAAGTAAAATCTCCTTATCAACAATTCCGCCCCTCGGGCAATATCGCAGAACAGTACCAGCGCCTCGGGCTCAAATCTCAGAACAATACCAGCTCCTCGGGCTATCCCATGGAACAGTATCAGCCCCTCGGGCTATCACCTAGTACAATATCAGCCCCTCGGGCTATATCTCACATCACAATGGGTACCCGCGCTCACTGGGGGTGTACAGACTCCGGGAGGGGCCCCTTACGGCCCAAGCGCAATATCAAGCCACCTCGTGGCATCAAATCTAGGCCCTCGGCCTCATATCAGTCAAGCCACTTCGTGGCGTATATAAAGTATCTCAGGCCCTCGGCCTCATATCAGTCACAAGCCACCTCGTGGCATATAAAGTATCTCAGGCCCTCGGCCTCATATCACTCGGTATATCCTCACATCTGGCTCTCGGCCGCACTCAGTCAGAAAATTATCACAACCCCCTCGGGCATAGTAAAACAGTAGTTTTCATCCAAAAAACATCATTAAAATATTATTTAAGTCTCAAAACTGAGTAAAAGTGGCTGAGTTGTAACACAGTAAAAAACAGCATGACTGAGTTCAAGTAATAAGTCAAAATAGTGAGGAAACAATGATAAAAATCCCCAAAGGGTTCGAATAATTGGCACGAAGCCCAAATATAGCAATCAACCCAAATCATGATGATAACAAATAAGTTTCAGACAAATACGCGGTAAAAATCATCAATCGGGATGGACCAAGTCACAATTCCCAGTAGTAAACGACCCCACGCTCATCATCGAGCGCGTGCCTCACCTCAATATAGCACTACGATATATAATTTGGGGTTTCCCTCATAACATCATTTACAATCACTACTCACCTCGAACCGGCTAAATCCCTAGCCCGCGACGCCTTTGCCCCTCGAATTGGCCTCCACGTGCGTCGAATCTATCCAAAATCAGAACGAATACGTCACAATATGCTGAGGGGACATAGCCCAAGCGAAAACAATCAAAAAATACCAAAAATTCCGAAATTAGCAAAACTCGAGCCCCGAGCCCACTTCTCGAAGCTCAGAAATTTTCACATCCACGGGTTCCCTATCTCCCAACGAGTTCGTACATATCAAAATTTCTCAAATCCGACCCCAAATGGTCCTCCAAATACCCAATTAAAATTTCAAAATCTCAAGTCCTATTTCTTCCATTTTTAGCAAGACTTCAATGATTTTCTAGGTAGATTTCACAATATAAACGAGTTTTAGGTCCGAAATTCTTACCTCCAATCGATTTTTCTTGAATCCCTCGTTAATTTCCTTCAAGAACCTCCAAAAATGAGCAACTATGGGTGAAAATATACCCAAAATCGCGCACAAGAAGGCTTAAAAACATTCTGCCTGCGCAAGTCGCATGTGTGAAATGCGACTTGGCTCCTATTTCCAAGAAGAAAATTGCAGTATCAGCCTTCGGTAAATCGATCATAACTTTCTGTACAAATGTCCAAATGATAAATGGTTTATCTTTCTGGAAACTAGATTCAAAGGGCTACAACTTTCATGTTTGATCATCTCATAATTCCTTATATATTGCGAGATATAAGCTTCCAAAGTCGATCCTGTGCAGCAGAAATTTCTGCTATGCACACTGCCTGGAAAACAACAGCAGTACCAGGCTTCGGTTAATCTATCGTAACTTTTGATACAAATGTCCAAATGATAAATGGTTTATATTTCTGGAAACTAGATTCAAAGGGCTGCAACTTTTATTTTTGAACCATCTCCAAATTCCTTACAGATTACGAGATATAAGTTTCCAAAGTCGGTCCTGTGCAGCAGGAATTTCTGCGATGCACCAGCAGTAAACAAATGGATAGCAATGGTCCGAAACTACTTCGAAACGCACACGACTCATTTGGGACCCCGTTCGGATATACCAACAAGTCCTAAAACATATTACAGACTTAGTCGAGGCCTCAAATCACATCCAACAACGCTCAAAACACGAATGATACCCCAATTCAAGCCTAATGAAACTAATAAATTTCAACATCTACATTCGATGCCGAAACCTATCAAATCGAGTCCGTTTGACCTCAAATTTTGCACACAAGTCATAAATGACATAACCGGCCTATGAAGATTTTCAGAACTGGATTCCGACCCCGATATCAAAAAGTCAACTCCTCGGTCAAACTTTCCAAAAATCTTCCATTTTCCAACATTCGCCAAAATGCGTTGAATTGTCCTACGGACTTTCAATTTCAAATCCGGACATACGCCTAAGTCCGAAATCACCAGACGAAGCTATAGCAACTCTCAGAATTCCATTCCGACCCTCGGATCAAAATCTCGCCTAACAACCGAAAATCGCCAAAATACTAACTCCACCAATTCAAGCCTAATTGTACACCGGACCTCCAAAACCAATTTTGATCACAATCCTAAGTCATAAAGCACCTCCCGAAGCTAACCGAACCATTAGAACTCACATCCGAGCCCTCTAACTCATAAGTCAACATCCGGTTGACTTTTCCAACTTAAACCTTCTTAAAAGAGACTAGGTGTCTTATTTCTTACCAAATCCACTCCGAACACAAACTACTCAACTCGATCACATAAAATATGGATAACGAAGCATAACGAAGCAGAAATGGGGGGAAACAGAGTGGTAACTCATGAGACGACCGGCCGGGTCGTCACATCCTCCCTAACTTAAATAAACGTTCATCCTCGAACGAGTCAAGAAACATACCTGAAGCCTCAAATAGGTGAGGATATCTGTTCCGCATCTCCCGCTCGATCTCCCAGGTAGCCTCCTCCACGGGCCGACCTCTCTACTACACTTTCACTTAAGCTATATCCTTGGACCTCAACTTCCAAACCTGACGACCCAAAATAGCCACTGGCTCCACATCATAGGTCAAATCATCATCCAACTGAACCGTGCTGAAGTCCAAAGTATGAGACGGATCCCCAATATACTTCCGGAGCATAGAAACATGAAATACCGGGTGCACACTCGACAAGCTGGGTGGCAAAGCAAGCTCATAAGCCACCTCCCCAATCCTCCGAGGCACCTCAAACGGCCCAATGAACCGAGTACTCAATTTCCCTTTCTTCCCGAATCTCATAACACCATTCATGGGTGAAGCCTTCAGCAAGACCTTCTCACCAACCATGTAGGATACATCTCGAACCTTCCTATCAGCATAACTCTTTTGCCTCGACTGCGCTGTACGAAGCCTCTCCTGAATCACTTTCACCTTCTCTAGAGCATCCTGAACCAAATCAGTCCCCAATAACCTAGCCTCGCCGGGTTCAAACCAACCAACTGAAGATCTACACCGCCTCCCATACAAAGCCTCATACGGAGCCATCTGAATACTCGACTGGTAGCTGTTGCTATAAGCAAACTCTGCAAGCGGTAGAAACTCATCCCATGAACCTCCGAAATCAATAACACATGCACGCTACATGTCCTCCAATATCTGAATAGTACGCTCGGACTGCCCGTCCGTCTGAGGATGAAAAGTTGTGCTCAACTCCACCTGAGTACCCAACTCTCTCTGCACGGCTCTTCAAAACTGCGAAGTAAACTGAGTACCTCTATCTAAAGTGATAGAAACTGGGACACCATGTAGCCGAACAATCTCCCAAATATAAATCCCTGCCAACCGCTCTGAAGAATAGGTAGTACACACATGAATGAAGTGCTTGTCAGCCAATCCACAATCACCCAAATAGCATCGAACTTCTTCAAAGTCCGTGGAAGTCCAAAAACAAAGTCCATAGTGATCCGCTCCCACTTCCACTCGGGAATAGCCATCTGCTGAAGCAAGCCACCTGTCTCTGATGCTCATATTTTACCTGCTGACAGTTGAGACACCGAACTACAAATCCCACAATATCTTTCTTTATTCTTCTCCACCAATAGTGCTGTCTCAAGTCCTGATACATCTTCGCAACACCCGGATGAATGGAATACCGTGAGCTATAGGCATCCTCCAGAATCAACTCCCGAAGCCCATCCACATTGGGCACACAAATCCGGCCCTGCATCCTCAACACTCCATCATCACCGATGGTCACATCTTTGGCATCATCATGCTGAACTCTGTCCCTAAGGACAAGCAAATGCGGATCGTCATACCGGCCCCCTCTGATGCGATCATATAAGGAAGACCGAGAAACCACACAAGCCAACACCTGACTAGGTTCCGAAATATCTAATCTCACAAACTGATTAGCCAAGGCTTGAACATCAACTGCAAGGGGTCTCTCCCCAACTGGAATATATGCCAAACTCCCCATACTCACTGCCTTTCGGCTCAAAGCATCGGCCACCACATTGGCCTTTCCCGGATGGTACAATATAGTGATATCATAAATCCTTGAGCAACTCCAACCATCTCCGCTGCCTCAAATTAAGATCCTTTTACTTGAACAAATGCTGAAGGCTGCGATGATCAGTAAACACCACACAAGATACGCCATACAAATAATGCCTCCAAATCTTCAATGCATGAACTATGGCAGCCAGCTCCAAATTATGAACGGGGTAGTTCTTCTCATGGGGCTTCAACTGACGAGAAGCATAAGCAATAACTCTACCCTCCTGCATCAATACACAACCAATCCCAACTCTCGAAGCATCATAATACACGGTATATGAACCTGAAGTTGATGGCAAAACCAATACTGGAGCTGTGGTCAAGGCTATCTTGAGCTTCTGAAAGCTCTCCTCACACTCGTCCGACCATACAAATGGAGCACCCTTCTGAGTCAATTTGGTCAAGGAAGATGCAATGGATGAGAATCCCTGAACAAACCGGCGATAATAGCCTGCCAACCCAAGAAAGCTACAAATCTCTGTGGCTGAGGACAGTCTAGGCCAACTCTGAACCACCTCTATCTTCTTTGGATCAACCTGAATACCCTCGCTGGACACTACGTGCCCTAAGAAAGCCACTGAACCGAGCCAAAACTCACACTTAGAGAATTTTGCATAAAGCTTCTTCTCCCTCAATCTCTGCAATACAACTCGCAAATGCTCCGCGTGCTCCTCCTGACTATGCGAGTACACTAGAATATCATCAATGAATACAATAGCGAATGAATCTAGATAAGGCCGAAATACACTGTTCATCAAATGCATGAACGCTGCTGGGGCATTGGTTAGCCCGAAAGACATAACAAGAAACTCATAGTGACCATATCTAGTCTTGAAAGCAGTCTTAAGAATATCTGAATCCCTGATCTTCAACTGGTGATAACCCGAACGGAGATCATTCTTGGAGAACACTCGCGCTCCCTGAAGCTGGTCAAATAAATCATCAATGCGAGGCAAAGGATGCTTGTTCTTAATTGTTACCTTGTACAATTGCCTATAATCGATGCACATTCTCATTGTGCCATCCTTCTTCTTCACAAACAGAACCGGCGCACCCCAAGGTGACACACTAGGCCAAATGAACTCCTTATCTAGGAGTTCCTGAAGCTGCTCCTTCAATTCTTTCAACTCTACTGGTTCCATACGATACGGCGGAATAGAAATGGGCTGAGTGCATGGCACCAGGTCAATACCAAAATCAATATCCTTGTCCGATGGCATGCCCGAAGGTCTGCAGGAAATACATCGGGAAAATCCCTCACAACTGGAACAGAATCAATGCTAGGAGTCTCAGCTCCAACATCCCTCACAAACGCTAGATATGAAAGGCAACCCTTCCCAACCATACGCTGGGCCTTCAAGAACGATATCACTCTACTAGGAACATAATCAGTCACACCACGCCACTCGATCCGCGGTACACCCGGCATAGCCAAAGTGACTGTTTTAGCATGACAGTCTAGAATAGCACGACACAGAGATAACCAATCCATGCCCAAAATGACATAAAAATCCACTATGCTCAATAGCAATAGGTCCACTCGTGTCTTCAGACCCCCAATCGTCACCACACATGACCGGTACACACAATCTACAACAACAGTATCGCCCACCGGGGTAGACACATTAACAGGTAAAGCAAGAAACTCCCGGGGCGTACCCAAATAATGAGCAAAATATGAGGACATATAAGAATAGGTGGAACCGGGATCAAATAATACAGAGACATCTTTGTGGCAGACTGAAACAATACCTGTAATGACAACATCTGAAGCAATGGCATCTGTCCTGCCTGGAATAGCATAAAAATGAGCCTGGCCACCACCTGATCGACCTCCCCCTCTGGGGCGCCCCTGGCTGCCTGACCTCCATCCCTAGCTGGCTGGGCGGGTGGTAAAGTAACTGGAGCAGAAGTCGAGGGCTGACCCCTTTGCTGAGACGAACTAGCACCATGATGAGGACACTGCCTCCACATCTGGCCCATCTCACCACACTCATAACAGCTCCCTGGTGCTGGAGAAGAGGACTGAAGTGAACCCCTCGCACCGGAGTGTCTAGCGGATGCACTCGGCATAGAAGAACCCTGGGCTGACGGAGCACGAGCTGAACTCTGAGCTGGAAGGGAGCTGAATGATGACTGGCCCTGCTGCGATCCATGATAACCACGACCTGAAGATGCCCCGCGATACTCTGGATGGGCTGACTGAGCAGGCTTGAAAGAACGACCTCTACCATGCTGAAATTGGCCCCTCGAAGGAGTACCACTATAACTTCCCGATCCTCGAGGCCTCTTGGCCTCCCTCTCTTCTTGCTCCTGACGACGAACCATCTCAATCTCACGAGCGATATTAACCACCTCCTTGAATGTAGCACCCAGCACTCTCTCTCTGGTCATAAGAATACGGAGATGATAGTTAAGGCCATCAACAAATCTCCTGATCCTCTCACGATCTGTCGGAACCATCCAGACGGCATGACGAGCCAACTTAGAAAACCTCGACTCATACTGTGACACAGTCATATCCCCCTGTCGCAACCACTCAAACTGTCTATACAGCTCCTCTCTGCGGGACTGCGGCACATACTTCTCCAAGAAAAGAGCGGAGAACTACTGCGAAGTAAGGGGCGCTGCACCAACCAGCCTACGCCTCTCATACGCCTCACACCAAGTGAAGGCAGCTCCAGAAAACTGAAAGGTGGTAAATGCCACACCACTAGACTCAAGAATCCCTGCTGTACGGAGCATCCGCTGACACTTATCAAGAAAACCCTGGGCATCCTCGCCCTCAGCACCATTGAATGGCGGAGGCTGGAGTCTGCCAAACCTCTCTAGACGACGTTGCTCATCATCTGGAATAACTGGTACCATGAACTCCTGGGCTGGTGTAACCGGCTGGGCTGGATGTGCCCCCAGCGTCTGAAGTCCTTGCACTACCTACTCAGGTGTGCGAGCAGCGGGGGTCTGATTGCCTCCCTCGGCCTGTGAAGTAGCTGCTGCTGTGGTGGCTGAAACTGCCTGAGCCAGGCCAGTGCAAATGGATAAAATCTGAGCCAAGGCCTCCTGAAGACCCGGAATCACGATGGGCACAGCTGGTGCGTGAACTAGTGCTGCTGGAGCCTGATCCTGAGCTGGGGCAGCTAGTGGATCAACAGGTGCTGCCCTCGCTGCTCTGCCTCTGCCACGACCACGACCGCGTCCACGGCCTCTGGTGGCCTCAGTGGGTGGCATTAGTGGTCGTCCACCTCGTCCGGTAGCTCGCATCCTCACCATCTGTGAGAGAGTAGGATAACAGAAGTTTAGTGCTCGGATCAACAAGCTCGCACGACAAGAATTTCAAGAATATGAAGTTTTTCCAAAAAGGTTCTGCAGCCTCTCGAGGATAAATACAGACGTCTCCGTACCGATCCGTGAGAATCTACTAAACTCGCTCATGACTCGTGATACCTATGTAACCTAGGCTCTGATACCAACTTGTCACGACCCTAACCCCGAACCCGGTCGTGATGGCGCCTCTCGTGAAGACAAGGCCAGCCAATTTAACCAAAATCTCCTTTTAAGCAGTTAATTAACATGAAAACAATATAAGCATGATTTAGTAGCAATAACTCCCAGAAATATAGCTAACCATAATAGAAACCATCCCGACACCACCCAAACCGGGGTGTCACAAGTCATGAGCAAATATGGATCCTGATACAAGTCTACTAAATACAATATCTGGCACAACTGTTTGAAAAACATGGAAACAATAAGATAAGGGAGATACGGATGCCAACAGCTACCTCGTAGTCTTTGAATCACTGCCTGGACAGGAGGAGTCGGCACTCCGTAGCGGAACCAACAACGCCTGAATCTGCACACATGGTGCAGGGAGTAATGTGAGTACTTCGACCCAGTGAGTAATAAATATAAATGACGACTGAAAGTAAGAAAACACGTAAAGCACAAGGCATTCTATAAGGAAGCAATAAAACATCATTTGAAAACAGTAAATCAGTGAGAAATCAAGTACCCCTCGGGCAATATCGCAGAACAGTACCAGCCCCTCGGGCTCAAATCTCAGAACAAATACCAACCCCTCGGGCTATCACATGGAACAGTGTCAGCCCCTCGGGCTATCACCTAGTACAATATCAGCCCCTCGGGCTATATCTCACATCATAATGGGTACCCGCGCTCACTGGGGGTGTACAGACTCCGGGAAGGGCCCCTTACGGCCCAAGCGCAATATCAAGCTACCTCGTGGCATCAAATCTAGGCCCTCGGCCTCATATCACTCAAGCCACCTCGTGGCGTATATAAAGTATCTCAGGCCCTCGGCCCCATATTAGTCACAAGCCACCTCGTGGCATATAAAGCATCTCAGGCCCTCGGCCTCATATCACTCAGTATATCCTCACATCTGGCCCTCGGTCGCACTCAGTCAGAAATCATCACAAGCCCCTCGGGCGTAGTAAAACAGTAGTTCTCAGCCTAAAACCATCATTAAAATATTATTTAAGTCTCAAAACTGAGTAAAAGTGGCTGAGTTGTAAAACAGTGGAAAACAGCATGACTGAGTTCAAGCAATAAGTCAAAATAGTGAGGAAACAGTGATAAAAATCCCCAAAGGGTTCGAATAATTGGCACGAAGCCCAAATATAGCAATCAACCCAAATCATGATGATAACAAATAAGTTTCAGACAAATACGCGGTAAAAATCATCAATCGGGATGGACCAAGTCACAATTCCCAGTAGTAAACGACCCCACGCTCATCATCGAGCGCGTGCCTCACCTCAATATAGCACTACGATATATAATCTGGGGTTTCCCTCATAACATCATTTACAATCACTACTCACCTCGAACCGGCTAAATCCCTAGCCCGCGACGCCTTTGCCCCTCGAATTGGCCTCCACGCGCGTCGAATCTATCCAAAATCAGAACGAATACGTCACAATATGCTGAGGGGACAAAGCCCAAGCGAAAACAATCAAAAAATACCAAAAATTCCGAAATTAGCAAAACCTGAGCCCCGGGCCCACTTCTCGAAGCTCAGAAATTTTCACATCCACTGGTTCCTTATCTCCCAACGAGTTCGTACATATCAAAAGATCTCAAATCCGACCCCAAATGGTCCTCCAAATACCCAATTAGAATTTCAAAATCCCAAGCCCTATTTCTTCCATTTTTAGCAAGACTTCAATGATTTTCTAGGTGGATTTCACAATATAAACGAGTTTTAGGTCCGAAATTCTTACCTCCAATCGATTCTCCTTGAATCCCTCGTTAATTTCCTTCAAGAACCTCCAAAAATGAGCAACTATGGGTGAAAATATACCCAAAATCGCGCACAAGAAGGCTTAAAAACATTCTGTCTAAGCAAGTCGCATGTTTGAAATGCGACTTGGCTCCTATTTCCAAGAAGAAAATTGCAGTATCAGCCTTCGGTAAATCGATCATAACTTTCTGTACAAATGTCCAAATGATAAATGGTTTATCTTTCTGGAAACTAGATTCAAAGGGCTACAACTTTCATGTTTTGATCATCTCATAATTCCTTATATATTGCGAGATATAAGCTTCCAAATTCTGTCTTGTGCAGCAGAAATTTCTGCTATGCACACTGCCTGGAAAATAATAGCAGTATCAGGCTTCGGTTAATCTATTGTAACTTTTGATAAAAATGTCCAAATGATACTTGATTTATATTTCTGGAAACTAGATTCAAAGGGCTGCAACTTTCATTTTTAGACCATCTCCAAATTCCTTACAGATTACGAGATATAAGTTTCCAAAGTCGGTCATGTGCAGCAGAAATTTCTGCTATGCACACTGCTTGGAAAACAATAGCAGTACCAGGCTTCGGTTAATCTATTGTAACTTTCTCTATATATGTCTAAATGATGAATGATTTATATTTCAGGAAACTAGATTCAAAGAGCTGCAACTTTTATTTTTGGACCATCTCCAAATTCCTTACAGATTACGAGATATAAGTTTCCGAAGTCGGTCTTGTGCAGCAGAAATTTCTGCGATGCACCAGCAGTAAACAAATGGATAGAAATGGTCCGAAACTACTCCGAAACGCACACGACTCATTTGGGACCCCGTCCGGATATACCAACAAGTCCTAAAATATATTACGGACTTAGTCGCGGCCTCAAATCACATCCAACAACACTAAAAACACGAATTATACCCCAATTCAAGCCTAATGAAACTAATAAATTCCAACTTCTACATTCGATGCCGAAACCTATCAAATCGAGTCCGATTGACCTCAAATTTTGCACACAAGTCATAAATGACATAACCGACCTATGAATATTTTTAGAACTGGATTCCGACCCCGATATCAAAAAGTCAACTCATCGGTCAAACTTTCCAAAAATCTTGCATTTTCCAACATTCGCCAAATGCGTTGAATTGTCCTACGGACTTCCAATTTCAAATCCGGACATACGCCTAAGTCCAAAATCACCAGATGAATCTATAGCAACTCTCGAAATTTCATTCCGACCTTCGAATCAAAATCTCGCCTAACAACCGGAAATCGCCAAAATACTAACTCCACCAATTCAAGCCTAATTCTACACCGGACCTCCAAAACCAATTCTGATCACACTCCTAAGTCATAAATCACCTCCCGAAGCTAACCGAACCATCGCAACTCACATCGGATCCCTCTAACTCATAAGTCAACATACGGTTGACTTTTTCAACTGAAACCTGCTTAAAAGAGACTAGGTGTCTCATTTCTTACCAAATCCACTCCGAACGCAAACTATTCAACTCGATCACATAAAACACGGATAACGAAGCATAATAAAGCAGAAATGGAGGGAAACGGAGCAGTAACTCATGAGACGACTGGCCGGGTCGTCACAATTAATTTGTATCTAAAAAAATACAACACTCACTTGCCAATAGAAGTATATATTCGAACCCCCTACAAATAAATCACATTACATACATACATATAGAAATTAAAAGATATACGAAGAACATAGCAAAAATTCAGATTTGCAAATTAAAAGATAGATAAGTAAAATATGATACATGCTGTAGTATATCAATGGGAAACATATTTGAGGATACATATGTTTGGTACACAAATGCTTCAATCGGGATTTTGCTAATGATTATCCCATGAATATGCACATAGAAGTTAAAAAATATAATAAGAGCAGACCAAAAAATTCATAGCTGCAAATTTAAAAACAGAAAAGCAAAACATGATTCATGTTATAGCATATCACTGAGAAACATATTTGAAGATACATATGTTCAGTGCACAAATGCTTCAATCAAGTTTTTGCTACTGATTGTCCCATGAATATGCACATATATTTTTAAAAATATAATAAGAGCAGACCAAAAATTTCAGATCTGCAAATTAAAAAACAGAAGCAAAACATGATACATGTTGTACTATATCACTAAGAAATATATTTGAAGATACATATGTTTGGTGCACAAATGCTTCAATCGGGTTATTTGATACTGATTATCCCATGAATACGTACATATCCAAATTAAAAAATAGAGTTAGCAAAACGAATTATAAGACAATAACATATTTTTAATACCTTTTCATCTTGTAGAACCAATTCAGTTGAGAAAGTAGCGTTTGAATTATAACGATCTGGTACTTCCCATAGACGAACAATTCGAACTTTCAACTTTCATTGCATCTTCGAAATTTTTATATCCTTGATTAAATCAATTTGAGTAGCCATTTTTTCTAGAAACTTATGTTTTCTTGAACTTTTGATAGTAGTAGAAAGATTTGAATATAAGAACTGAATATCATAGAAGATGAACGTCAGTTTGGAGCAGCTCCATATGGTTTTAGTCGTGGTTTCAATCGTGCGTAGATGTTATGGTTGATTAATGCTGACAACCAAACCTTGTATTTAGTTATTAGAACTATGATAACAGTCAATCAAATGTTGTAGTACTAGTTATGCAAAATTTATTTTCTCTTATATGACCAGCCAAACATTACTCTGTTTGTCCCCATTATGTACTCCTGTGACTTTCGGTTTCTCTAGATTTAAACTATCTGAACATTGATATATATTTTATAGTTATTAAATATTTAAATTTTAATTATAATATCAAATTGATCTAATCCGATATAGCTTCAAAGATTAGTACTCTCAGAAGTAAAAAGTGATACTTAATTTGCGGGGGGAGAGTATTGCTTATGCAAAAAAACTATGTGCGTCTAGTAGGCGTCTAGGGCATAAGAGAATAAGGATTCAACTTTTTTTCCCTCGACATTTCACCAATAAGCCACTACAGCTTAAACGAATAAGAAAAAATCACCTAATCTATTTTGTTCCTGCTAGGAACTAGAGATTTAGATATTTTCAATAAGCCAAAACTGTAGTTAATTTTTTTTTCTTTTCATTTATTCTGCTGGTCTGGGTGAAGCTGTATTCTCTGTAGCAATCGCTTGTGCAAGTTTTTGTTCGTTATAGCAAATTAGCAATCGCTTGTGCCAGAACGTAATCTTTTTTTTTCCTTTTTCTTAACGTAATCTTTTCAGTTTACTGTTAAATAGCAATCGCTTGTGCAAGAACGTATCTTTTTTCTCTCTTTTTTCTTAACGTAATCTTATTCAGTTTACTGTTACACACGTTACCTCTAAAACTCAGCCAAGATGGAAGGCCTCCGACAATTGTTGTGGTTTCATATGTGGAAGAATCACCTAACTAAGCCTAAAATTAAGTCTTAAGATAGCATTCTTTCAACTAAAACGTACAATGTAATGATTAACACTGAATGCTAGAGTAAGCAGTTGGCCAAAGGTATCTGAGAAACAATAACATGTACAGAAACTACATCAACTACTCCCAACCTTGCATAAATCAGAAACCGAGTACTCACAAACCTGTACAGAAATTACATCAAGTTCTCCCACCTTGCATTAATCAGGAACTGAGTTTCCACGTCTTCCCAAGGATGCAGAGGCGCTGCTGATACACACACCCAGCTATAGGAGCAACAAGAGTCAATAAACCGAAAATAATTCAAGGACACTAATTCAGTTCCTCATGAATGCTACAGTGGCTACACGTGAGCCTACTGATCCTCCAAATGTGAATGTGGGATATGTCCGAACATGATCAAGGTAATGGAATGGAGGGGGATCTAGAGAGGCCTCTTGGTCTCCGACTGTTCCTGGTTCTTGACGTGCAGCATTTCTTCTTTGATTAAGGGTTTCCACTTCTTCTACTAATTCATCTTTCGCGCTATTACATGATGTAATGACCTACAACGGTGATCGTTCAGCGGAATGGCATATGACAGTTACTTTGTGAACATGAGACAAATAAAAAAATAGTTTTACACAATTTAGTAGGAAAGTCCCAGCGTTAAACTTATCCTGCCAATAATGTTTGTGAATGGAATATAACTCAGTATCAAATAGTGCAGCAGAAATGTCTGCATCTTTCTTTTCCCATTAGAAGGGGCATGAGGTAGGTTCTGATTAGTACGTTTCACAACCATTTTAGTAATTAGAGGAAGGACATAAGATGGAGAGTCTCACCAATAATCCACCTGGAGCAACAATCCTTGAGACAGAATCCCAGTACATAATCCTGAAATGACCACATGATAAGGTGACACGGGAAACGGATAAAGACATCAACTTTTACTGAAGGAATAGGAAACACCCCCTGGGCTTTTGGGGGGGGGGGGGGGGGG
>MCJB01026551.1:0-43351 GCA_002018475.1 Nicotiana obtusifolia | reverse complement strand
GGGGGGGGGGGGGGGAGGGTCGTTGCTAAATGGTTGCAGCTACATAAAATCAGGATAAACATGTTAATGTAAAAATAAAATAAAAAGGAGATAAGCATGTTAACACAAATTACCAAAGAAAAAAATATAACTGTTAAGATACAACAGTATTACCTTTTGATAGGACCATCAGGATGCAATCCAATGGCATCTAAGGTTCCCTTATCCAAAACAAGCCGAAACCTTGTATTCAATTTTGTTTCAAGAACGTCATCAACCTTGACATCAATCAAAAAGTTTTAAGAAAAAATCACTTTCTAGCAAAGAAAGAACACAAGTTAGATAAGCACACGTAAGTACATGAAATTAATGATACACTCTACCATAACTGGTAGTACAGGTTAGGTGCGCTACTGCAGAATTACTAGAGGTAATAAATTTAGCACGTGTTGCTACTGCTCCTTTTCCATTACTATATACGATTACTGTATTTCTTTTCAACAATGTTGTGACTATGCTTTTATTGAGCCAAGGGTCTATTGGGAATAACCTCTCTACCTTCACGAGATAGGGGTAAGATTTGCGTATACACTATCCTCCCCAGACCCCACTTGTGGGATCTCACTAGGTTTGTTGTTGTTGTAATAAATTTAGCAAATTGTCCCATACTTGCACTATTGCCACTGCTGGAACTTAAACAAGGTCCATACCATGTGTTCACTGTTTTATTGAAATGTTCATATCACGCAGCAACATTAAAATATAAGTCATTTTTATTTGAAAGCAATTGCACATGCAAAAACACACATGTGATTGACATTGTATATATAGAGCTCACTTAGCATGAAGAAGAAAAAGGAGCAATATAACATGAAACTAGAAATGCAAGCTAGAGAAATACTGCTCTTTGCTTGTGTTTGTTTTTCAAACACTGGATTCCAACACTTCTTCGTACACTTTAAGAAACTGTTTATTTGTCAAAGACAAAGTTCAGTTTTACCAAGAAGTTGATATTGGTGAATCCATCACGATCAGCAAGTCTCGCGCAAGGTCAATTGCTCCTTCACTATAGTCGGTTCCAGTTAGATCTGAGAACCTAACTCCACAGCAAACGCACACTAGTAAGAAACTAAGCTTCAGATGTAAATTTAACAAAACAACAGCTGCATTTGAACAGACTGAAAGTAAAATTTTACAGAGATTAAAAGTTCAAACTTATAATAAACAGGTGATTTGGGAAGCATTTAGATGTGGTTTTAAAATCATGATACCTCCGCATTTTCAAAGTTAAAAAGTGTACCTGTAACTAGAAAACAGTAAACTCTCATTAGATAATGTAACCACTAAGATCTCTTAGACATAGACAACCCTAAGCTCAAACTTAGGGTTCAAACTGAAAGTAAAATTTTACAGAGATTAAAACTTCAAACTTATAATAAACAGGTGATTTGGGAAGCATTTAGATGTGGTTTTAAAATCATGATACCTCCGCATTTTCATAGTTAAAAAGTGTACCTGTAACTAGAAAGCAGTAAACTCTCATTAGATAATGTACCACTAAGATCTCTTAGACAGAGACAAGCCTACGCTCCCTGCCCATAACGGTTGGGAAAACATGTGAATTTTGAACCACTTGATGCATGTTCATGATAAGCATATATAACAGGAAAAACTGCTAAAGGGGATCCTGAGAATTGAAAAAAGTATATAGAAAAGAAATGATGGAAAGAATCTATAGGGAATGAGGGAATGGAAATGCACCAAATGGAAATTAAGTGAATACCGAACCAATCAAAAAAGAAAAAAAAGTATTAAGTGAATACTGAATAAAGAGAAAATGTATATCCTTCTTTTCTAATTTTTGCTTCCCTATTTCAACGCTTTCCTGAATACTTGGATAAAGCGACAATGAAATCAGACCAATCTAAATAAGCTTAAGGCTTCTCAACTTTCAATCAAGATTACTTAGTCAACTCCAAATAGAATGCAAACTTCACCTACTTAGAGAAAAAGGAGGGATTAAAAACTAAATTAAACATTTGATGATACACTAAATTTAAGCAAAATGTCATAAATTAAAAAGACGAACTTGATTTGCAACTCATTTAGTGCCTATAGGTGTCTACTACTTGAGGCAACATGAACATATATTACTATCCACCACCTCAAAAGTAATGTACTATGAACAAGTAAAAATGCTGAATAGGAATGTGCATGCATGTAAGACGAAAAAGCTTCTGAAGTACGGCATTTTCTTAGTTTTTACTATACATAGGGGGAGCAGAAGGGGAAATGGGCAAGGTGGAAGTTCAGGTAGCAAACCAACTAACAGGATTACCATGATTCCCGTACTAGGGCATATTAGGATTGGGCCAAAAAGAACCAAGAAGACAAAGGAAAAGAAAGGACAACCAGAGGGGAAAAGAGGCAAATGACACATAATACATATATATATATATATATATATATATATAAGGAGTGGAAAGTATCTTAAAGTTAAAGGAATATATACATAGGTTATCTCATCATTCATCAGTATGCCTACTCCTTCCCAAATGTGCTTTCTGAATTGAATATTGTGTTTTAAATGTCCATTGCTTTACATTTGACATTTCTTCTTAAACAGATCTTGCAGTCCTGCCAGTGAGGACCCTAATATATAATATGATTTTGATGGACATATTAAAAATCAAGCAGGGTAACTAATTATCATGAAAAATTTATCCCATAGATTAGCGTTTTTAAAAATAAAAATAAAAGATAAATAAGATACAGAAATACAAAGTTATACGACACTTCTTCTCTACCGCCACACTTAACAGTTACACATGCAAAATTTTCAATGCAACATTATGGAACTTCAAGAATCTGTAGCAATCGCACTAAATAGTTCAGACAGAAAAGCTCATATAGCAGTTACAGAATGACAGAGTGAACAGATAATTGCAGGAGAAAGTCAACTTTACCCCAGTTTAGCAAACTCTTGAAGAAGCAGACCGTTGCCCGTCCCAATATCAAGCACACTCCAATCAGCTAAGTCCTTCTCACCTAGCCCAACAGCCTGAGGGTTGCCATCAACTAGGTGATTTGACAATTGTTACTGCACAGAGCTTTGGTCCAGGAAGCAACAATTTCCATAACATCAGCACCAAACCTACAGAAAGACGGGAAAATAATAGATTAAAATATTATTTTTGATCAACGGATTTTTTTAGATTTATCACTTTTCTAAGGAACACAATGATCCGATGTTATTACTTGTTATGATGATGACATGACTTGAGTTTAGATGGAGAAGTGAGGATTCGTATACCCGACCCCAACTTTGGGACTGATGCTTAGTTGTGGTGGTTGTTTGTTGTTGTATAATGATCCATAATTACTATCCCATCACCACTTTCTCTTTCAGGTATTTAGGGGCTGGGAATGGTAATCTTTGTAAAGACAGCAAGAAAGCCCCAAAATTGCTTTCTATTATCTGTTACTAGAAAAATATATCCTGAGCTAAATCCAAATATCTGTGATAATGACCACGAGCTGAATCCGGATTTTTTCCTCCAGACAGTGAGCTAAGTGGCAGAAAGTTTCTTTATATATAAAGGCAGAACAAGAATGCTGATTATTAGATAGAACTTTGTCATTCTCTTGTTTACTATGATGAGATAATAGGAAGCACAAACAGGGAGAAATACTCTATGACATGTTCAAGATAGAAGATCTTTAAAGCTCAGAAGTGAAGCATTTCTAACCATGTCCGCCTTAATATCCAAAGCAGCGACTTTTTGATGGAGCAACAAATTGGGCTTATATCCGAGGATAGAGCATTATCTGAATACCTTCGCACCTTATTCCGCACGGTTTTACCAGTATCTTTGGTGAGAAATTCGTACATAGTGTTAGGCTTTAAGGCATGTCAGAACTCACTATTCAGTAGTTAGTTTTTCTTTATTTTTTTTGGATAAGCAATGTGTTAGTTCAATAGTAGTCACTCCAAAATGACAAATCCACACACATAATAGCACGTCTCAACATTAATGCCCAAATTTCATCTAGCTATATTAATATATGAAGGTGTGACTAAGGGAACGCCGAACAACTAAAACAGGCAGCTCAGTGCACGAAGCTCCCGTTATGCGCGGGGTCCGGGGAAGGACCGGACCACAAGGGTCTATCGTACGCAACCCTACCCTGCATTTATGCAAGAGGATGTTTCCACGGCTCGAACCCGTAACCTCCTTGTCACATGGCAAAACAACTAACAACTACAATATGTTAGCTACACTGGGTTAGTATTAGCTTGAAGCTAAGAAACTTGATGAAGAAAAGCACAAACAAATCCCGACTTCTCTTTATGCCAAGCAATTTTAGTACTGTGCTGCCGCTGTTTCCATGCATAAGGCAATTAGCAGGTAAAGAAAGAGGGAAGAACAATACATAAAATCAGTTCAATTTACTACATTACTAGATGAACTTCCATTCAAGGATATTATTTCACCAGCTGCACCAAAACATGAGCAGCAGAGAATTTGATAAGTGATGCTATATAATATAGTCAGATCTGTCAATTTAGATGACCGATCAAGGACCTTCATCAAATAAGCCATTAAGACACAAATGTAAAGGTAGATTAAGTTTTCCTTTAAATTTTCTTTTTTCAGGTACTGTGGATAGGTAAAGCCTATTATTGCTATCACCCATCTATTATTGCTATGCTCATAAGTTCTTCAATGGGTTTAAAGTACAGCAAAGTACAAATTGAAAGTTTGAAACTACAACTATGGTGACGAAAAAGTAAAAGAATGACATCTTAAGTGGATTGATAAAACGGAAAAAGTTGCTATCTATTGTCCTTTTAGTGCTTACCAAACTTCACCAGCGTGACCATGCTCACGAAAATTTGCCAATTCATCAGCGTATGCAGAATCCCAATAGCTCTGGAAACCAAGCATTGAAGAAACTCCTTCAGCATCTTGCTCCTCCTTGTCAGAACTGCTCGTACATAAAGATGAGAAATCAGATATTTGCTTCTTAAAGCTTTAGCAGTTGAAATTAACTAGGCAAAATATTTTAGAAGATGTTTCTAATCAATGATCTTTTCTTGCAACTGTTTGCATTTCATGATAATCATTTGAAAACATGCAGTTTCAGCTACCACTTTATTCATAATTAACCTTATAAAGCGACGGATAACCTTATAATTAACCTTATTGAAGGGGAGCCTTGGTGTAACTGGTAAAGTTGCTGCCATGTGACCCGGAGGTCAGGGGTTCGAGCTGTGGAAACAACCTCTTGCACAAATGCGAGGTAAGGCTGTGTACAATAGATCCTTGTGGTCCGGCCCTTCCCTGAACCCCGCACATAGCGGGAGCTTAGTGCACCGGGCTGTCCTTTAATGCGACGCCAACAGAATTATTCACCATCATTTCCAGCAATAATTAGCCCCCCAAAAAAATTGCCTTGTGTAGCGCAAAATGAAATGGTTTAGTTTTTACACAACAATCGTTTGAAAAGTCAATTACTACGGCAAACAAGGGTTTGTTACCTGCAAAAGATGATCGTAAGTAACCTGATACAACCCATAAAATACACTTATTACACCGTCACTATATATAACTTAAATAATATACAGCTTTAGCTATCGCTTTATTCAAGATTAACCTCATAATGTGGCCTCAATAGCATTATTAACCATCATTTACACCATTAAGTAGCTCCAAAATAAAATTGTTTGCCTCAGTACAAAGTGATATGGTTTAATTACTATAGAACAATACTGTATAGAATTTTACACAATCAGATTATGTCAATGCCAATTACTGCGGTAAACAAGGAGTTGTTACCTGCAAAGGTGGTAATCAACCTACTACAACCAGTTAAATACACTTATTACACACTATCAGCCCTCTATTCCCATTTAATTGTCAGGATAAGCTTTTACACGCCCTTTAGAAAATATTAATAAGAAGAGTTATTTGACTAATCTACCCTAAAGTAGAAAAAAATAATTAATTCTTTCTTGATTTTCTAAAATGACAAATATTTGGGAACAACTATTTTTAGTAAAGATGACAACTAATGGGAAACGAGAGAGGAAGTAACTTAAATAAAACAACATACTCAATGTATTCCCATAGGTGGAGTCTGGGGAGGATATTGTGCATGCAAACCTTACCCCTACCTTGTGGAAGGAGAGAGGCTAGCCCCTCGGTAGCATGTAACTTAAATAATAATGGAAAACTGATTACGTTCTAGAGTAAATTAACTTTCTTAACCATGATCCTTCATGACTAACAAGTAATTTGATAAAGAAATTAAAACAAAAAACAAATTTATCTATCAATTTAGAACTGAAAGTGGATTGAGACATAAATTAATTTGTATAAATTAATTTGTATTAAAATCAGTTAAAGTTAATAACCTTGTAATAATCATCTCCTCGTCTCCTTTTTAGAGTTAACAACTTTAAGGATATTTTAGTAATTTTATAGAGATAGGCATTTTTACCAAACACAGCAACAACTTATTTGCAGCTTCGGCACTTCTATCAAAACTGCAAACTGATTATTTACAAAACCAGCTCCAGCACTTAAAAAGGGTTTTTTCCAGTATTTTGCGCTTAACAAGTTACTTATCAGCTAATTCAAATGGGATCTATTCGAGTAAGTTCCACCTAAATTACTTATCTATCAACACATTTCCATAACCTAAAATTAAAGACTAAAATTCGGAAGCAGTGCTAATATCGAGTGAAAAAAAATAAATAAAGGAAAAACCTGTAATCAGACGCGGTACGGTAATTGACAGCGGCGAGAGCTTCAGTGGCATCAGCATGACGCTGTTCACCGTCAAGCGTACTACCGTATTCGCTCTTTATCGACCACGAGTCCGCCGCAACTGACCGGTCGTCGTCGGAAGTCAAGTCGGTTGCTGCTGCCGGTGTTCGCGCCGGCGCCACGTCGGATTCTCCGGCAGCAGTCTCAATCCGCCCATATATCCAATTAACAGAAGATTAGAAAGAGATACCAAAACCCTAAACAGGAGAAGCAAATAGCAAGGAATTTTCAGAGTGTTGAGAGTGATGTTGAGAGCAATGTTCAGATGCTAGCGCGTGTCGTCACGTAGGATGTAAGGACTAACTTGTCTCTTCACCACTTTTTATTTTCATCGTGTTTCTCTTCATCTTAAGAAATTTAATGGTATTCACTAATTTTTTATCTTTCTATTTTTCTCCTTTCTCATTTGATGTAAAGGTATTTGATTGGACTCAAAATTTAAGAATTAAAAGAAAGACTTGATACATAAGTTAAAAATATTGGCCATACTTCCAATAATTAAATAAATTTCACTTGTCTATTCATTTTCTCTCCTAATAAAATAAGAAAAGTTTATATTAAATGGGGACAAAAACTTTTATATATATATATACACCAAACTATTATGCTTTATCATGATTAAGTAATAAATTTGGTAAAGTTTTATTAAGACTTTCACTATCTCAGTAATTGAACTTTATCGAGATTTTCTGTTTTGGATGAGTATATTCTTTTTTCTTTAATGTACTCATTCCCCATTCATCTGAGGCTAGTACCTTTTTTATAATAATCTTAAAGAAATTAGTTGAACCAGTAGATGAAAGAATTAGCTCGTAATTCATTTTGTGTTTATAAGTAGTGGTAGCATATGATGCTGTATCAAAATACCTGGTCAAGATTTGCCAGAGTTATCCTTCCATTTCAGATCAGATTGTTCTAAAAGAATTATTAACTCTTTTCTTCTTTTCTGTTTATAATCCTCAATGTTATCATGGCTATCATCTGCCAATGCTGAGAATATGATAGAGGATTGTTGTCTGTGTCTTGTTTGGATTTCATAAAATTTAAAAATTCTTTGTACCTTGGGTGGTCTGTATTAAGACCTGATGTTCCTGTGATATTGGCAAGTATTAGCTGCTGATTCCCTATCTGGGTAGGAAATTTCCTTGCCATAGGAAGATTCTAGTTTTCTTCCTCGTCCCCTCCCTCGAGGAGGCCTATTTGCAGGTCTCATATCCTGTCAAAAGATTAAAAGAATTATTAATTCAAAAACTCGTTAGTAAGAAAGTTAGGGAGACTATTATCTGTCCTTTTTTTATAAATAATCTCAAAATCAAATGGAGCTAACAAGGCTTGCCATCTTGCAAACATCTGTTTAGAAACATCATGTTTATAATCTTTATTAAAGATAAATCTTGCTGCTTGGCAATAAGTTTTTATTAAAAATTTCTGATTATATAAATCAGTCTGGAATTTTAATACATATTTTACTATGGCAAGGATTTCCTTAGCCGCAGTAAAATAATTCTTTTGAGAATTATTTCATTTTCCCGAACAGAATTGAACAAGATATTCTTGTCTATTAGTTGGAGAATATTATTTTAATATTCCACAAAATCCAATCTCTGAGGCATCAGTTTCAATTACTTTTGCCCAACTTGGATTAGCAAGTGTAAGACATGGAAGGTTATTAACCTTCTGCTTAATTAGTCTGACTGCTATACTATGATTATTAGTCCAGGCTTTCGGATTTTCTTCAATCTTTCATAAAGAATTGAAGCAACCTTAGTTAGGTCCTTTATGAAAGGAGAAATATAATTAAGGCTTCCGAACTAAGTCTTATTAGTTATGACATTTGGGAATTTGGATGCAAATTCAATGCTCATTTGGATCGGAACTATTCTTCCATTTTGAATATTATGACCTAAGAATATTATATTAGTCTAAAAGAGAGTTATCTTTGGTTTAGAGATGACTAAACCATTTTGAATTATGATTTTTCTAAAAAGATCTAAATGTTTAAAATGAATCTCAATATTTTTTGAAAATGCTAAAATATCATCAATATAAACAATTATAAAATTTGTATAAGGCATGAAAATATCATTCATAATTTTCTAAAATTCAGAAGGGGCATTTTTTAAGCCAAATGGCATAACATTCCATTCATATTGACCCATTGGGACATTGAAAGCAGTTTTATATCTATCTAACTCAGAAATCTGAATTTGCCAATAATTAGATTTCAAATCAAAATTTGAAAAATATTATGGCATCATGTAATCTATCCAATAATTTTTTTTTATTAGGGATTGGATATCTTATCCATTTTAAAGCTTTATTAAGGGGTTTATAATTAATAAATAACCTTGGAACTCCTTGCTCCTGTTCAGCATGTTTATTAACATAAAAAGCAGTACAAGACTATTTAGACTTTGAAGGCCTTATAAGACCTTTTCGCAGCAAAGAATCTTTTTTTTTTTTTTTGCATAATTTCAAATATTCTGAATTCATTTGGCAAGGTCTAGCTTTAGTAGGAATATTATCCTCCGAAAAGTCTTCTTAAGGAAGACTAACTATGTGCTTTTTCCTATTCCAAAATTGATTTGGATGGTCTCCACAAATTTGTAAAGCAAACTGATTCTTAAATAAATTAATTTTTTCAATAAATTTAGGAGTTTTTAAATCCTGTTCAATTGTAGACTGCAAATCTCATTTTTAAAAAAATCAATTTGTCAAATTTTGCAATAATGTTATTAGAAATGATCTCATTCAAAAATCTTTGAACTGGTTGAGTTATAAACTTGAAAGTAATTGCTTTTCTATTAAAAGTTCCTGTGAAACTATGAGTATCTCAATTAGTAAAAGGAATTATGTGGTGGAAAAATGAGACTCCTAATATTATGTCTTTGTAAATATCTTTTACTGAAACAAAACTTTCTGGTATACAGACATTGTTCTGGCAAATATAAGCTTTAGGTATTTTATAAGAAATACCTATTTGGTGACCACTGATATTTTTTAATCTATGAGTAGTCTTATGAAAATATCTTGAAGGTATTACTCCTTCTTTAATAAAATTTAGATCAACACCACTATCAAATAAAGCAACAAACTCTTTTTTGAAATTATAATCTATTAAAAGAGTAACTTTTATTAAAAAAATTTGACTAGTAAATAGCGGAAACTTTTGTACAAACTCATTATTAACCATATTAATTGCTCCTAGAAAATCATCTTTTACCCCCTTTTTTTAGCTACTAGCATCAAAACCTTCTTCAGTAATATTAGTATTGAATTCCTGGCTTGTAGGGACATGAGAATTTTCTAATATGATAATTCTCTTGCCTAAGGCTATATTAGAAGCCTCTAACTCCGAGATTTCTCCTTTGAGATTATGAATCTCATTTTTCAAATCTTGAACAGTAGTTGGCCTATCAATGGCCTGGAATTTTTCTCTTAAAATCCTTTTAATCTCAGACATTGTATATGGTCCCTTTTGAGAAGGAACTTCTTCAATCTCAGGGCTTTTAGAAATATTATCCTTAATATTTTCCACCTGATTAATTATCTGGGACCTTAACTCTAGGTCTTTAATAACCCTGAGAAGCTCTAGTAAACTATCATTGGTCAGAACATTGACTTCTAAGTTCTTGAATTGAGAATAAATATTAAAAAACTCATCATCTGTGTTGTTATTACAACACTGATCTTGATTCTGTTTGCAGGGTCCACATTCACATTCATCATCTGAAGGAAGGTATTCCTCCTTCTATAGAGCCCTTAGATCTTCATCAATTGATGAATCTTCTCTATCACTATTCTCCGGTGAATTATCCCGAGAAGAATTTAACAGAATCTTGTATAAAGAGTCTTTAATATTATCATCTAGATCAAGGTTCTTAATGTTATCCTTGACTTTACAATCTCTAGCATAATGGCCTATTCTATCACATTTGTAGCATGCATTAGGCGTACTGAATTTTAGAAAATCCTTTCTACACTTATAAGCCTTTCTTCTCTTATCCTTCTTCTCATATCTCTTTGCAGAAGAACTATGACGACCCAGCTAGTCGTCTCGTGGGCTACCACTCTGTCTTCCCCATTTCTACTTCATTTACGCTTCGTTATCCATGTTTTATGTGATCGAGTTGAGTAGTTTTCGTTCGGAGTGAATTTGGTAAGAAATGAGACACTTAGTCTCTTTTAAGAAGGTTTAAGTTGGAAAAGTCAACCGGATGTTCACTTATGAGTTAGAGGGTTCAGATGTGAGTTTCAATGGTTCGGTTAGCTTCGGGAGGTGATTTATGACTTAGGAGTGTGATCGGAATCGGTTTCGGAGATCCCGTGAAGAATTAGGCTTGAATTGGCGAAGTTAGAATTTTGGCGATTTCCGGTTGATAGGCGAGATTTTAATCCGAGGGTCGGAATGGATTTCCGAAAATTGCTGTAGCTTCGATATGTAATTTATGACTTGTGTGCAAAATTTTAGGTCATTCGGACGTGGTTTGGTTGGGTTTAGATCAAAAGAGCGATTTTGAAGATTTTGAAATCCTTAGGCTTGAATCCAACGCGAATTTGGTGTTGAGAGGTTGTTTTGGGCGTTCCGATGGTTGGAACAAGTTTGAATAATGTTATGGGATATGTTGGCATGTTTGGTTGAGTTTCCGGAGGCCTCGGGTGAGTTTTGGGTGGTTAAACGGACTATTTCATTGTTGGAAAGGAAACTCTGCATAAATGTTAGAAATGCTACGCATGCTGTCCAAAATGTGGACAACATTTTGATTATGCTACGTAGCAAAGTGTTGCAGATTGCAATGTCAAAAATGCAACCAGAATGCGAACAACATTTTGATTATGCTACACAGCAAAGTGTAGCAGATTGCAATGTCAAAAATGCGACCAGAATGCGGACAGCATTTTGATTATGCTACGCAACAAAGTGTAGCAGATTGAAATGACAAAAATGCGACCAGAATGCGGATAGCATTTTGATTATGCGACGAGAATGCTATAGCATTTTCAACACCTGAAAGTTTTATTGTTCCGATTTTTGACCCCTTTATAAATAGAAATTAGTGTCCATTTGCCATGCAAAACCCATTTTCGTTATCCACAAAGAGAAACACCTCCAAACACCATAAAATCACAACAAATCAACCTCAAAACTATATCCAAAAGAGATTTTTCTTGATCAAATTCTTAAATAAGGGGGTTTTGACCATCTTCAACATAATTGGAGCTAGGGAACTCGGATTGAAGCAAAATCTTGAAGGATTGTTGGAAGATTTTCGAGAGAAACAATGAGGTAAGTGTTCTTAACTCAATCTTGGTCAAATTACCCAAACCTATTGCCATTCTAGTATGTAATTGGTGATTTAAGTTGAGAAAATTATGCAAAACCCTTGAGTTTAGATTTTAAGACTTAGAGGTCGAACCGATGTCGGAATTCGCTAAATCTTGTATGATTGAACTCGGGGGAAGATAAGGAACCCCTTGAGGTGAAAAATTACTGAATTTCGAGAAGTGGGCCCGGGGCTCGGGTTTTGCTAATTTTGGGATTTTTTAGTATTTATTGATTGTTTTCGCGTGGGCTTTATTACCCCTGCATATTATGACATATTAGTTCTAATTTTGCATAGATTCGACGCGCGCAGAGGCCAATTCAAAGGGCAAAGGCGTCGCGGGCTAAGAATTTAGCCGGTTCGAGGTGAGTAGTGATTGTAAATGATGTTACGAGGGTTTGAAACCCCAGATTGCACTCCGTCGTGCTATATTGAGGTGAGGCACGCGCTCGATGATGAGCGTGGGGTAGTTTACTACTGGGATTGTGACTTGGTCCATCCCGATTGATGATTTTTACTATATATTTGATTGAAACTTATTTGATATCATCATCAATTGGGCTGATTGCCATATTTGGACTTCGTGCCGATTATTTGAACCCTTCAGGGGTAGTTATCACTGTTTCATCACTGTTTGATTCATTACTTGAACTCATTCATGTTGTTTTCCACTGTTTTTACAAAACAGCCATTTTTACTCAATTCTGAGATTTAAATGACATTTCAAATGATATAAATGGATGGGGTGGCACGCCGCCACGGGATTTGATATGAATGGATCGGGTGGCACGCCGCCACGGATATGATATAAATGGATCGGGTCGCACGCCGCAACAGGATTGGGTGGCACGCCACCACGGATATGATATAAATGGATCGGGTGGCTCGCCTCCACGGGATCGGGTGGCACGCCGCCACGAGATATGATATTGTGCTTGGGACGCAAGGGGCCCCTCCCGGAGTCTGTACACCCCCAGTGAGCGCAGGGTACCCAGAGATAATATTACAGTTGGTAACAATGACAACTGTAGGTTACGGTTGGTAACAATGGCAACTGGTAACCAGAGCTGGAAGGATTTTTCAATGATTTCTTACTGATTTACTGTTTTCAAATAATGATTTACTGCTTCATTATGCATTGCCTTGTGCTTTACGTGTTTCTTTACTTTCAGTCATTATTTATATATGCTACTCACTGAGTTGGAAGTACTCACATTACTCCCTGAACCATGTGTTCAAATTCAGGCGTTATTGATTCCGCTCCGAGGCATTGACTACGATTGTCAGAGCGGTGACTCAGAGACTACGAGGTAGCTGTTGGCATTCGCAGCCCCGTATCTCTTTATATTGTTATTTCCACTTTCTTCAAACAATTGTGCCAGAGATATTGTAATAGTAATCTTGTTTTTAGGATTTCATTAGTGGCTCATGACTTTGTGACACCCCGATTTGAGGGCTGTAGCCGGGTTGGTTCGCTATTTTTCCGCTAATTTCTGTTATCAAACTATACTTATATTATTTTTGTGTTGCTAACTGTTTAAAACGAGGTCTAGTTTGGATTGGCTGGCCTTGTCTTCATGAGAGGCGCCATCACGACCGGGTTGGGATTTTGGGCCGTGACAGCTTGGTATCAGAGCCTAGGTTACATAGGTCTCATGAGTCATGAGCGGGTTTAGTAGAGTCTTACGGATCGTTACGGAGACGTCTGTACTTATCTTCAAGAGGCTGCGGAACCTTTTTAGAAAAAAAATTCCATATTCTTGAAATTCTTGTCGTGCGAACTTGTAGATCCGAGTACTAAAACTTCTGCTATCCTGTTCTCTCACAGATGGTGAGGCCGCGAACTACCGGACGAGGTGGACGACCACCAGTACAACCTACTGAGGCCACCAAAGGTCGTGGACGCGGTCGTGGTCGTGGTAGAGGCAGAGCGGCGAGGGCAGCATTTGTTGATCCCCCAGCTGCCCCAGCTCAGGAACAGGCTCCAGCAACACCAGTTCAGGCACCAGCTGTGCCTATCGCTATTCCAGGTCTTCAGGAGACCTTGGCTCAATATTATCTGTTTGCACTGCCCGTACGCCTGAGCAGGTAGTGCAGGGACTTCAGATGCCGGGGGCACCTCTAGCCCAGCCAGCTGCACCAGCTCAGGAATTCATAGTACCAGTTATGCCAGATGATGAGCAGCGTCGCCTTGAGAGGTTTGGCAGACTCCAGCCTCCATCATTCAGTGGTGCTGAGGGCGAGGATGCCCAGGGTTTTCTTGACAAGTGTCAGCGAATGCTCCGGACAGCCGGGATTCTTGAGTCTAGTGGTGTGGCATTCACCACCTTTCAGTTTACTGGAGCTGCCTTTAATTGGTGGGAGGCGTATGAGAGGCGTAGGCCGGTTGATGCATCGCCCCTTACTTGGCAACAATTCTCCGCTCTCTTCTTAGAGAAGTATGTGCCGCAGTCCCGCAGAGAGGAGCTGCGCAGACAGTTTGAATGGTACAGGGGGATATGACTGTGTCACAATATGAGTCAAGATTTTCTGAGTTAGCTCGACATGCTGTCTGGATGGTACCGACTGATCGTGAAAGGATCATGAGGTTTGTGGATGGCCTTAACTATCATCTCCGTATCCTCATGACCAGGGAGAGAGTATTGGGTGCTACCTTTGAGGAGGTGGTTGATATAGCTCGTGAGATTGAGACGGTTCTCCGTCAGGAGTGAGAGGAGAGGGAGGCTAAGAGGCCTCGAAGATCGAGCAGTTACAGTGGTGCTCCTTCGAGGGGTCAATTTCTGCAGGGTAGAGGCCGTTCCTTCAGGCCTGCTCAGCCAGCCCGTCCAGATTATCGTGGGGCATCTGCAGGTCGTGGTTATCATGGGTTGCAGCAGGTTCAGTCATCACTCAGCGCCCCTCCAGCCCATGCTCCATCGGCCCAGGGTCCTTCTACAACGAGTGCATTTGCTAGAGCACCAGGGAGCTATTATGAGTGTGGCGAGATGGGCCACGTACGGAGGCAGTGTCCTCACTTTGCTGCTAGATCGTCCCAACCGAGGGGTCAGCCCTCGACTTCTGCTCTAGTTACCTTACCACCAGCCCAGCCAGCTAGGGGTGGAGGTCAGGCAGCCAGAGGTCGTCCCAGAGGGGGAGGTCGAGCAGGCGGTGGCCAGGCCCGATTCTATGCTATTCCAGGCAGGACAGATGCCAGTGCTTCGGATGTCGTTATTACAGGTATTGTTTCAATCTACAACAAAGATGCCTCTGTATTATTTGATCCCAGTTCCACTTATTCATATGTGTCTTCATATTTTGCTCATTATTTGAGTACGCCCCGGGAGTTTCTTGATTTACCTGTTCATGTGTCTACCCCGGTGGGCGACACTATTGTTGTAGACCGTGTGTATCGGTCGTGTGTAGTAACTATTGGGGGTCTGGAGACCCGAGTGGATCTATTGCTACTAAGCATGGTAGATTTTGATGTCATTTTGGGCATGGATTGGCTATCTCCATGCCGTGCTATTTTAGACTGTCAAGCTAAGACAGTTACTTTAGCTATGCCGGGTGTGCCGCGAATCGAGTGGCGTGGCGTGACTGATTATATTCCTAGTAGGGCGATATCATACTTGAAAGCCCAGCGTATGTTTGGGAAGGGTTGTCTTGCATACCTAGCGTTTGTGAGGGATGTTGGAGCTGAGACTCCAAGCATCGATTCTGTTCCAGTTGTGCGGGATTTTCCTGATGTATTTCCTGCAGACCTGCCGGGCATGCCACCGGACAGGGATATTGATTTTGGCATTGACCTAGTGCCGGGCACTCAACCCATCTCTATTCCACCGTATCGTATGGAACCAGCAGAGTTGAAGGAGTTGAAAGAGCAACTTCAGGAACTCCTAGATAAGGGGTTCATTCGGCCTAGTGTGTCACCTTGGGGTGCACCGGTTCTATTTGTGAAAAAGAAAGATGGCACGATGAGAATGTGCATCGATTATAGGCAATTGAACAAGGTAACAATCAAGAACAAATATCCTTTGCCTCGCATCGATGATTTATTTGACCAGCTTCAGGGAGCACGAGTGTTCTCTAAGATTGATCTCCGTTCAGGATATCACCAGTTAAAGATCAGGGATGCAAATATTCTTAAGACTGCTTTCCGGACTAGATATGGCCACTATGAGTTTCTTGTTATGTCTTTCGGGCTAATCAATGCCCCAGCAGCATTCATGCAGTTAATGAACAATGTATTTCGGCCTTATCTGGATTCGTTCGTGGTGGTATTCATTGATGATATTCTGGTGTGCTCGCGTAATCAGGAAAAGCACGCAGAACATTTGCGAGTTGTATTACAGAGATTGAGGGAGGAGAGCTTTACGCAAAATTCTCTAAGTACGAGTTTTGGCTCAATTCAATGGCTTTCTTGGGACACGTGGTGTCCAGCGAGGGTATACAGGTTGATCCAAAGAAAATAGAGGTAGTCCCGAGTTGTCCTAGACCGTCCTCAGTCACAGAGATTCGTAGCTTTCTTGGGTTGGCAGGCTATTATCGCCGGTTTGTTCAGGGATTCTCATCCATCACATCGCCCTTGACCAAATTGACTCAAAAGGGTGTTCCATTTGTGTGGTCGGACAAGTGCGAGAAGAGCTTCCAGAAGCTCAAGACAGCCTTGACCACAACTCCAGTATTGGTGCTACCGTCAGCCTCGGGTTCGTATACCGTATATTGTGATGCCTCAAGAATTGGGATCGATTGTGTATTAATGCAGGAGGGTAGAGTTATTGCTTATGCTTCTCGTCAGTTGAAGCCTCATGAGAAAAACTACCCCATGCATGATTTGGAGCTGGCTGCCATAGTTCATGCTTTAAAGATTTGGAGGCATTACTTGCATGGCGTATCTTGCGAGGTATTTACTGATCACCGTAGCCTCCAACATCTATTCAAGCAAAAGGATCTAAATTTGAGGCAGCGGAGATGGCTGGAATTGCTCAAGGATTACGATATTACTATACTATACCATCCGGGAAAGGCCAACGTGGTGGCCGATGCTTTGAGCCGAAAGGCAGTGAGCATTGGGAGTTTGGCATACATTCCAGTTGGAGAGAGACCTCTCGCAGTCGATGTCCAGACCTTGGCCAATAGGTATGTGAGATTAGACATCTCGGAATCCAATCGGGTATTGGCTTGCGTGGTTTCTCGGTCTTCGTTATACGATCGCATCAGGGAGCGTCAGTATGACGATCCCCATTTGCTTGTCCTTAAGGACAGCTTCCAGCATAGTGATGCTAAAGATATGACCATCAGCGACGATGGAGTGTTGAGGATGCAGGGCCGGATTTGTGTACCCAATGTGATGGGCTCCGAGAGTTGATTTTGGAGGAGGCCCATAGCTCACGGTATTCTATTCATCCGGGTGCCGCAAAGATGTACCAGGATTTGAAGCAACATTATTGGTGGAAAAGGATGAAGAAGGATATTGTGGGATTCGTAGCTCGGTGTCTCAACTGTCAGCAAGTAAAATATTAACATCCGAGGTCAGGTGGTTTGCTTCAGCAGATAACTATTCCCGAGTGGAAATGGGAGCGGATCATTATGGACTTTGTTGTTGGACTCCCACGGACATTGAAGATGTTTGATGCTATTTGGGTAATTGTGGATCGGCTGACCAAGTCCGCGCACTTCATTCCTATGTGTACTACCTATTCTTCAGAACGGTTGGCAAGGATTTATATCCGAGAGATTGTCCGGCTGCATGGGGTTCCAGTTTCTATCATTTCAGATAGAGGTATGCAGTTCACTTCGCAGTTATAGAAACCCGTGCAGAGGGAGTTGGGTACTCAGGTGGAATTGAGCACAGCATTTCATCCTTAGACGGATGGGCAGTCAGAACGTACCATTCAGATACTAGAGGACATGTTGCGTGCATGTGTTGTTGATTTTGGAGGTTCATGGGATGAATTTCTACCGCTTGCAGAGTTCGCTTATAACAACAGCTACCAGTCAAGTATTCAGATGGCTCCGTATGAGGCTCTGTATGGGAGGCGGTGTAGATCTCTGGTTGGTTGGTTTGAGCCCGGCGAAGCTAGGCTATTGGGG
Organism: Nicotiana obtusifolia; assembly: GCA_002018475.1. Taxonomy (NCBI): domain Eukaryota; kingdom Viridiplantae; phylum Streptophyta; class Magnoliopsida; order Solanales; family Solanaceae; genus Nicotiana; species Nicotiana obtusifolia. The sequence goes on along the minus strand of MCJB01026551.1, from coordinate 25,143 downwards.
ACTGACTTGGTTCAGGATGCTTTAGAGAAGGTGAAAACAATCCAGGAGAGGCTCCGTACAGCACAATCGAGGCAAAAGAGTTATGCCGATAGGAAGGTTCGAGATGTGTCTTACATGGTTGGCGAGAAGGTCTTGCTGAAGGTTTCGCCCATGAAAGGTGTTATAAGATTTGGGAAGAAAGGGAAATTAAGTCCTCGGTTCATTGGGCCGTTTGAAGTACTTCGGAGAATCGGGGAGGTGGCTTATGAGCTTGCTTTGCCACCCAGTATGTCGAGTGTTCACCCAGTATTTCATGTTTCTATGCTCCGGAAGTATATTGGGGACCCGTCTCATATTTTGGACTTCAGCACGATTCAGTTGGATGATCATTTGACCTATGAGTGGAGCCAGTGGCGATTTTGGATCGTCAGGTTCGGAAGTTGAGGTCAAAGGAGATAGCTTCAGTGAAAGTTCAATGGAGAGATCGGTCCATGGAGGGGGCTACCTGGGAAACCGAGCGGGAGATGCGGAGCAGATACCCTCACCTATTTGAGACTTTAGGTATGTTTCTTGACTCGTTCGAGGACGAACGTTTGTTTAAGTGAGGGAGAATGTGACAACCCAGCTAGTCGTCTCGTGGGTTACCACTCCGTCTTCCCCATTTCTACTTCATTTACGCTTCGTTATCTGTGTTTTATGTGATCGAGTTGAGTAGTTTGCGTTCGGAGTGAATTTGGTAAGAAATGAGACACTTAGTCTCTTTTAAGAAGGTTTAAGTTGGAAAAGTCAACCGGATGTTCACTTATGAGTTAGAGGGTTCAGATGTGAGTTCTGATGGTTCGGTTAGTTTCGGGAGGTGATTTATGACTTAGGAGTGTGATCGGATCGGAGATCCCGTGTAGAATTAGGCTTGCATTGGCGAAGTTAGAATTTTGGCAATTTCCGGTTGATAGGCGAGATTTTGATCTGAGGGTCGGAATGAAATTCCGAAAGTTGTTGTAGCTTCGATATGTAATTTATGACTTGTATGAAAAATTTCAGGTCATTCGAACGTGGTTTGGTTGGGTTTAGATCAAAAGAGCGATTTTGAAGATTTTGAAATCCTTAGGCTTGAATCCAACGCGAATTTGGTATTGAGAGGTTGTGTTTGGGCGTTCCGATGGTTGGAACAAGTTTTAATAATGTTATGGGATATGTTGGCATGTTTGGTTGAGTTTCCGGAGGCCTCGGGTGAGTTTTGGGTGGTTAAACGGACTATTTCATCGTTGGAAAGGAAAATCTGCATAAATGTTAGAAATGTTACGCATGTTGCCAAAAATGTGGACAGCATTTTGATTATGCTACGCAGCAAAGTGTAGCAGATTGCAATGTCAAAAATGCGACCAGAATGCGCACAACATTTTGATTATGCTACGCAGCAAAGTGTAGCAGATTGCAATGTCAAAAATGCAACCAGAATGCGGACAGCATTTTGATTATGCGACGAGAATGCTATAGCATTTTCAACACCTGAAAGTTTTATTGTTCTGATTTTTGATCCTTTTATAAATAGAAATTAGTGCCCATGTGCCATGCAAAACCCATTTTCGTTATCCACAAAGAGAAACACCTCCAAACACCATAAAATCACAACAAATCAACCTCAAAACTATATCCAAAACAGATTTTTCTTGAACAAATTCTTAAAGAAGGGGGTTTTGACCATCTTGAACATAATTGGAGCTAGGGAACTCGGATTGAAGCGAAATTTTGAAGGATTTTTGGAAGATTTTCGAGAGAAACATTGAGTTAAGTGTTCTTAACTCAATCTTGGTCAAATTACCCAAACCTATTGCCATTCTAGTATGTAATTGGTGATTTAAGTTGAGAAAATTGTGGAAAACCCTTGAGATTAGATTTTAAGACTTAGAGGTCGAACCGATGTCGGAATTCGATAAATCTTGTATGATTGAACTCGTTGGAAGATAAGGAACCCGTTGAGGTGAAAAATTACTAAATTTCGAGAAGTGGGCCCGGGGCTCGGGTTTTGCTAATTTTGGGATTTCTTAGTATTTATTGATTGTTTTCGCGTGGGCTTTGTTACCCCTGCATATTGTGACTTATTAGTTCTGATTTTGGATAGATTCGACGCGCGCGGAGGCCAATTCAAAGGGCAAAGGCGTCGTGGGCTAAGAATTTAGCCGGTTCGAGGTGAGTAGTGATTGTAAATGATGTTACGAGGGCTTGAAACCCCAGATTGCACATCGTAGTGCTATATTGAGGTGAGGCACGCGCTCGATGTTGATGCATGGGGTAGTTTACTACTACGATTGTGACTTGGTCCATCCCGATTGATGATTTTTACTGTATATTTGATTGAAACTTATTTGATATCATCATCAATTGGGCTGATTGCCATATTTGGGCTTCGTGCCTATTATTTGAACCCTTCAGGGGTAGTTATCACTATTTCCGCACTGTTTGATTCATTACTTGAACTCATTCATGTTATTTTCCCCTGTTTTTACAAAACAGCCATTTTACTCAATTCTGAGATTTAAATGACATTTTAAATGATATAAATGGATCGGTGGCACACTGCCACGGGATTTGATATGAATGGATCGGGTGGCACGCCGCCACGGATATGATATAAATGGATCGGGTGGCACGCCGCCATGGGATTGGGTGGCACGCTGCCACGGATATGATATAAATGGATCGAGTGGCATGCCGCCACGGGATCGGGTGGCATGCCGCCACGGATATAATATAAATGGATCGGGTGGCACGCCGCCACGGATATGATATAAATGGATCGGGTGGCACGCCGCCACGGGATCGGGTGGCACGCCGCCACGAGATATGATATTGCGCTTGGGCCGTAGGGGGGCCCTCCCGGAGTCTCTACACCCCCAGTGAGCGCAGGGTACCCAGAGATAATATTACAGTTGGTAACAATGACAATTGTAGGTTACGGTTGGTAACAATGGCAACTGGTAACCAGAGCTAGAAGGATTTTTAAATGATTTCTTACTGATTTACTGTTTTCAAATAATGATTTACTGCTTCATTATGCATTGCCTTGTGCTTTACGTGTTTCTTTACTTTCAGTCATTATTTATATGTGCTACTCACTGAGTTGGAAGTACTTACATTACTCCCTGCACCATGTGTGCAGATTCAGGCATTATTGATTCCGCTCCGAGGCATTGACTACGATTGTCAGAGCGGTGACTCAGAGGCTACGAGGTAGCTGTTGGCCTCCGCAGCCCCGTATCTCTTTATATTGTTATTTCCACTTTATTCAAACAATTGTGCCAGAGATATTGTAATAGTAATCTTGTTTTTAGTATTTCATTAGTGGCTCATGACTTTGTGACACCCCGATTTGAGGGCTTTAGCCGGGTTGGTTCGCTATTTTTCCGCTAATTTCTGTTATCAAACTATACTTATATTATTTTTGTGTTGCTAACTGTTTAAAACGAGGTCTAGTTTGGATTGGCTGGCCTTGTCTTCATGAGAGGCGCCATCACGACCGGGTTGGGATTTTGGGTCGTGACAAGAACCTCTATTCTTCTTTCTTTCTTATGTTTATGAGACTTTTTATTTTTAGGAATATCTATGGCGAATTGTTCACGGAATTCTCCTAACTGTTGTCTTTCATTAAGACGATGCTTTTTGATTTCCTGGTTTAACTTAATCTCATTACATTGAGCTAAGCCTTCTTGTGTGCATACACTAATAATCTTTCCATAGGTATAGCTTATAATATCTACTCATTGCAGTTCCTCGAAGAGTTTTTCTAACTCTTTCAGCAAAGAGTGTTGGGAGTCCATCAATAAATTTGGATTTCCAATGAGTGCTATTACACTCTGGTAATTTCATTATCTGGATAAGAAAACATCCTTATACCATCTAAAATTTGTCAGTGTATTACATCTAAGATTTTGGAGCATGGTCCTTAAGGTCTCACTGTTGTCTGACCATCTTCTAGAAAATGTTCTATACTATTAAGAACTAAGGAATATACAACGTTTTGGACATTCTGACCATCTTCTTTTTGATGGATCCCATAATTTATGAGCATTATTTTTCTATTAAATAATTGTCCCGCCAGCTTTTTAATTGGCTAGTAAAACCTGCCACTATCGTCTCAGCAATGGTTTTCTCAGAATTCTTATTAACCTTGCAGATAGTATTATACATAAGTATTCCGTGTTCTTGAGTATAAATCTGACGGTCAGTAAAACCATCTATGTTCCACTCATAGATTTCTGTGCCACAATAGTTCTGGGAATAATGAGTAGCATTAGGTTCCTCTATGAGTACATCTTGAGGAGTTGACCTAGGATAATAGAACATCCTTTAGACCGGTTTATGAGCAAACTTTTCTGAGATTTTATTAATCTCATCAGAGAGTTTTACTTTTCTCTTCAGATAAGTATTCTAAATTTAAAAAACTTATTTTAAATCCTTCAAATTTTTTATCTAATAAATTCTCCAGGTCTTTGAGACTCTTTATTTTAAAGTCTTTGACCTCAGGAGGTGGTTGGATACTTGCAGTAGCAATTCGCTCTTTACCTTTTGTAGTATTCTTTCTAGATATTTTCTGGACTTCTATTATTAATCTGTCCAGTCTTTCATTAATAGAAACTATCTGTTCACCCAGAATACTAATATATATATATATATATATATATATTAGTATAATTATTCTATGTGAGTACAGTATTCAAATTTCTAGCAGTAATTTTGCCAGTATCATCATCAAACAATTTTGAGAATGTAGTATAATAAATAATTTTATCCTTTTCTCCCATTTGGAAAGATGTTTGTGGGGGAAATACGGATCTAGTAATTTCACCACAATTGAGCTTATAATCTCTTTCTAGCATAGAAATATAACTACAACATATTTAGATATAAACCATGGCACAAAAGCAATTATCTTGTTATGACTACTAATATCATTATAAAAATCATCTTGAAAGAATTTTATTAATTTCTTATCAAAATTATCAAAAAATCAATTTCTGAAAAGTTCCCATCCAGGTTTTTATATTTTTCAGAAATCGTTTTTCTGAGATTTTATTAATCTCATCAGAGAGTTTTACTTTTCTCTCTTCATCAGATAAGTATTCTAAATTTTAAATCCTTCTAATTTTTTATCTAATAAATTCTCCAGGTCTTCGAGACTCTTTATTTTAAAGTCTTTGACCTCAGGAGGTGGTTGGATACCTGCAGTAGCAATTTGCTCTTTATCTTTTATAGTATCCTTTCTAGATATTTTTTGGACTTCTGTTTTTAATCTATCCAGTCTTTCATTAATAGAAACTATCTGTTCACCCAGAATATTAATATATATAAATATATATATATATATATATATATATATATATATGTATATATATATATATGTATAATTATTCTGTGTGAGCATACTATTCAAATTTCTAGCTGCAAATTTGCCAGTATCATCATCAAACAATTTTGAGAATGTAGTACAATAAATTACTTTATCCTTTTCTCCCATTTGGAAAGATGTTTGTGGGGGAAATACGGATCTAGTAATTTCACCACTGTTGAGCTTATAATCTCTTTCTAGCATGGAAATATAACAATCAATATATTTAGACATAAACCATTGCACAAAAGAAATTATCTTGTTGTGACTATTAATATCATTATAAAAGTCATCTTGAAAGAATTTTATTAATTTCTTATCAATATTATCAAAAATCAATTTCTGAAAAGTTTCCATCTGGGTTTTTTAAATTCTTCAGAAATTATTTTTCTCGCAGGTGAACCCAGACTGAAATCGATTTGGTTTCCATTTAAAGCATTGGAAAATCCATTTCGATTTAGTTGGATGAGGAATAATACTAGCAATATTATCAGTACTAATTTTTATGACATCTACTCTATTAATTTGTTTAATTTGTGATGTAGACACTCTTGATGGAAAATCTACAGTATAATCAACAGGTGAAATATAAGAGGAATTTGATCTAGTCAATCTAGATGAATAACTGATATTATCAGCCTAATCGGGTTCATTAAACCTGATCTTAACAGTTACATCCGAAGTTTATTCGACTTCTGTGATTTCACTGTTAATGTTATTTCGAGGAGCTATTGCTTCCTCAATGACCCATTCTTTGGGAAATCTATTTCATCCGACTTAATAGGTCTTTTGGTAGTAACCTTAGACTTACCAAAATTAGTTTCTATTAAAATAGTTTCATTTTTGAAATCCATAATTTTGCACATAGGGTTTAAAGTATATAAACGCTTATAATAAATCCTGTAATAGATACATATAACTTCTTTTCCTGGCGTATAATCATAACCATGAAGTTTAATACTTAATATCAAAACATTTAAAGAGTTTTCATCACTCAAAGAAATTTGTTAGTTAGGATATGCATTAAAATATACAGGGCCGTAGGCCAAACTGGTTTGTACTGTCCCTATAAGGGACTTTTTCCAATTTTGGTTTCTGCCATCTCTGAGAGCTGCTATGAAGCTTTCAGGTAAGCCTCTTAACATAAGTGACTTGAAGGCAACTTGTATAAAGCCATTATGCAAAAATCTATGAGTTTCCCTATAAGGGGCTAAATCACTTTCAGATAATAATCTAGAAGTAGCATGATCATTATTTACTGTGATAGTTTCTTCAGTAGTTTTAACTACTTTTTTTAAACCTAATTTTTCAAAGGTACCTAGTTGGTATATAAATTTAGGTTGGATTCTAAGAATCATCTATTTATTAAGAAGGTCTAATTGTTGAGGCATATCATATTCTTCCTTCCTACTGTTTTTAACAGTACTTTGCTTTGTAATGATATTCATTAGAGAAAATTGTGTTGAACTTAGCACCTATTTCTATCCCTTTACATGGCTCTGATACCACTTATTACTGGATCGCTTCAACGGAGCTACATGGGAGCTACAGGGAATATTTTGCAGAGACACCAGCCCTGTCAAGCTACAGTCCTATCAAGCAAACCCTAAACCACGGTCCTCTTTTTCAACCCTTCAACAAACCCACCTGGCTAATACGGGTTCTTGAGAACTACCGGTTATGCTTCCATAACCAGGGTTTACTGCCTGGACTGTGAACAGTCTAGGCTCTAGTGTCTCAACCTTAGAACCGTCAGGTGATACAGTATAAAATCAATACCAAAACATGCTTAAGAATAGTCTAGTATGCTTAAGAATATATATATATATACATACATACATATATATATACACACACACACACACACATATATATATATATGCCTAGGCTCTATAATCTCAACATTAGAACCGTCGGATGATATAGTATAAAATCAATACCAAAACATGCTTAAGAATAGTCTAGTATGCTTAAGAATATATACTATAGTCTCAACCTTAGAATCATCGGATAATACAGTATAAAATCAATACCAAAACATGCTTAAGATTTTATATATATATATATATATATATATATATATATATATATAAGTAAAAATTTCATAACGAAAAGTCATTCATGGTTTGGAGTTTAATGGACACAATGTTGGTGAAAGCAGTAATTAGTGGAAAGTGATGGATATAAAAGCAAGGTTGATAGTATTAAGTATATAATAATTTTAAACAAAGAAGACACATGAAGTAAGAGTGAATAAAATGCTAAAGCCAAGTGAATTTTCCCTTGAAGGACAACATATTTATTTTGAAGATAAAAATTTAAAAGAAAATTGAACATCAAAAAATAATGCCATCAAAGAAAAACATTTGTAGAATTTTTTTAATCATGCCTGATAGAGTTTTATCTCAGAGTATTACACAGATATTTGTTTAAGTTTACCCTAAAATTAGGTAACAATTAAATTTATACGCGGTTTAAAGGATATGTGATTTGATTCAACACGAATAATAAAGAATAGCAGATAAATGAATTAAAGACAAAATAAATGATCAAACCAATCGCAATGTTATGACCAAGCCTGATCTTATATTGTATAGTGACCTCGTCCTCAATTGGACCCTCGGTTTGAGCCAGGTCGTGAATGGAGAATAGAACAAATAAGCAAAGTTCTAAACAGTAGCTAGAAGGTAAAAATAAAATTTTATTGCTTTGAATTGCATGTTACAATATGTCTGAGCAAAAGAAAAACTTTTCCTTTACATAGTAGGAAAATTTCAGTCCTAGTACAAGTCTAAAAGAGGTAAAAATCTTCTTTTCCCGGTAGTTATTGATCCATAATTGATTCTGAATGAGATTCGCGATGTGATGTCTGCTTGAGGGAAATTATTATGGCCCCCTATTAAACGTGCATAACCGTCCATCGCGTCTCCCGAGATCTAAAACTTATTTTCGGTCTAGGGTGCCTCGCTTTCAAGTATCCGATGTTGGATATATCGTTCACCCTTCCCGGGTCTCGATACGAAGGGTCTCTGGCCCCGATTATAATCTTAAGGATCCATGCTCCCCCTTCATTCTTTAATCGGGGAATTGGGGTAGACATTGCCCCCGATTTTACCCGTGCACATATAATTCCCTCATTTTCCGGAGGGTAGATTTATTGAAGCGACGGGTTGCGAAAAGTGAACCAGTTGTTTCATCCTTCGTACGTAACGATCGAGTTGTTGGGTCAATAAAACGTCCCATCATTCGCGTCATTCTGACTTAGGACACGAGTCAGCAGTCGGTTGACTATCCTCGAATGCGAAACGTCGCGCATTGATTGTTCTCCCCCTATAGAAACTTCGTCGCTTTTTCACTTCTCCACTTTCTGATTCTAGAACTCTACTACTTACCCTCGAATTCTCTACTTACCTTTAACTCCTTCAAATCTTCATACATTGCTTCTTAGACATTCATATATTCATCCTCAATCTTCATACATTCTCTTTTAATATTCAACCCAGACCTTCATATCTTCATCCCATCTTCAAATATCTATAACATTTCTTCAAACCTTCATATTTCCCAGATACCGATGGCAAAAACTTCCAAATCCATGCCTCAGCAAACCACCCCTTCATCTTCCAACCCGGCCACAAACGCCGAGGTGACCATTCCTGAGGTGGCCTAGGAGCCTCCATTCAAGAGCTTCATACCCAGGGGTTGTTCCATCGTCAACGTCGAGAAGGCCTCCAATCAACATGACCTAGGCGAGAGAGCATGGAGGTGACATATACTCTATTACTGAGGAAACACTACCCACAGTCTGTGTAGACTGTAACTAGGAGGGCAAGGAGTTGGTCATCTCTTGGCCCAACGAAGTCATTACCACTCATGTGGAGGGTAATTAAGTGTTTACACTTACCCTTTCATGCTCGCCTCGATGGACCCCGTAGTCCTCGACTTCTGTAAAAGGTTCGAGGTCTGCCTTGGGTAGATTCACCTGTCTTTTTGGAGGATCGTAGTCCTCCTCCGACACTTTGTAAACAACACTAAAGAACCTCGGTTCACCCTCGACCATTTGCTTTTTCTATACAGTCCCCGAATCTTCTTGGGGGGGGGGGGTGTTGATCAAGATCGTTTGCCGAGCAAGCAAGGCTCCATTCTCGAGCATTAATGAAGATCGAGATCGAGGCTCACAGGGGAGGTTCATTCAGGTGAAAACCGAAGACCTCATCCTCTCCGAATATCTACCGTTCCCCGAAAAGTGGAACGCATCCCGTAAGTCTTTTCCTTCTCGAGTATTTGGCATTCCCTTTAATTCTTTTTCCAATTGCATATGTTTGTCGTTGTGCAGCGGTTTCCCGTGTTCCTAATGCAGTCCCTCATTTTAAGGAGTGGATCGAGGGCATCTGCATACAGATGCCCTACTTCGAGCGCACATGGTGTAAGCTCTCGAAGGGCAAGTGAGAGGCCCGTTCCCATAGTGAGGCACTCTCCCTAACGATTACATTCATACACTTGACTTATATATCGCTAAGTCCTTTTTCTTCTCACAGGTTTGCCCAAGACCACCGAGCTAAGGCCGTTGGATGAGGATGAGGATCCGTCCTTTCTCAGGAACCCTCCGCTTCGAGACACCCGGGGCTGCCGCAAAGAAGGAGAAAAGAAGAAGAGGATGAAATCCTTGGGCTCCCCGGATGCCGACGCGAAGAACCAAAAGGGTGACCATCGGGCTCTAGAAAAGCAAAAAGAGCACCAAGTCCAGGGGACCGGACTCTGATTCCCTTTACTAGCTCAGGGATTATCCCGAGGACGATGACCTTGATTTCATTGCTCATGAGTTCGACCCTCAATGAGGGGGAGTAGGCGGCAACCAAGAAAAGTGACCACGACGTCGATCCCCCCCTAACTCGGGAACCAGAGGGAGAGACGGAGGCCACGGCCTCCCAAAAAGCCGCTCATGTCCGGAAGGAGGTAGCTGGTTTCATCGACATCATGGAGACGCCGTCCTATACCGAGTCGATACTCGAAGAGGTCCAAGCAGGCAAAGAGAAAGCAAAAAAGATGGTGTCGGGCCCAGATGATGCCCTCAATACATTCTTCGATGGCATGGACATGGCTGCGTTGGAGGAATTTTTCGAGCTTGGTCACCTGGAGGTCCCAAAAAAGGATGTGCCATCGAGAGAGGGCAAGCCGAGCTCGAGCCCCGAAACTAGTGAAGCAATTCCCTGCCCCAAGTGTGGACCTCGATCATAAGAGAATGGTCGTTCTTACTATCCTAGTGGACGCCCGGACCATGTCCGCTCCGGTGGGCGTGGCTAGCTACCTTCGTTGCCTGGTGATCGAGGAGGACCAAGAAAAGATAAACAAAGTAGGCACGTCAAGCCTCTTCAACGAGGTACAACAGGCGTTGAACTGGGTAAGGCATCTACTCTTTCGTACCCCTTGCGATTTTTTCTTAGTTTTAGACATGTTCTAATGACTTTGTTGTTTTTCAGGCTTTAGTTCTTCATCATGAAAACTTCCTTCGGTCCCTCTTGGAGATCAGCCAGCTCGAGTTCGAGCTCAAAGAACAAGTCAGGAAGAAGGACATGTACAGGGCTCTTAGTGAACAATAAGGCGAGGCCCTCAAGGACCTCCCAATCCTCCAAGCCGAGCTGGAAAAGGCTCAGAGGGAGGCCTTGTCCATGAAGCGGGAGCACGCCAACCTGGTTGAGAAGATAAGGATCTTTGAGGCTAAAAACGAGAAGCTACTCATAGTGACTAACAACACAACTTCGTAGGGAAGGATGAGGTTAAGGCCACGACCGAGGCGTGGAAGGGAAGGATGGAACTGCTGGCTTTGGAAGAGAGACTACAAAAGTGGAGTTGGCATCGGTTAAGGACCAACTCCGGAGGGAAAGGGACAAGGCCGACAAATGGTCTTGGCTTAATGATGAACTCCGGGCATAGCGAAACTTAGCCGTCACAGAATGGGATGCCCTCAACCAAGAATATAACGCGCTGAGGTCCAAGTTGGAGGCAACTTCTGTTGACTCCTCCGAAGTGGAGGAAATGATAGCCCAGTATAAGGCTGATGTGGAGATGACCAAGGCTCGCTTAAAGATGAAGACCGAGTACGTAAAGTGGCTATCCCGGAGAGAGGCCCTCAAGAAGATTCATGCTCGAGGTTTTGACCTGTCAACCGAGATCAAAGAAGCCAAGAGGCTTGAGGCCGAGGAAAAAGAACTATATGAGTTTGAGGATTTTGAAGGCTTTGAGGGTTTCGACGGTTCCGATGATGAGTCGAGCCACGGTGAAGATCAGGCATAAATGCCTTAGTTCTTTTTTAGTTTTCCCTTGTATATTATCTCTTCTTTTTATTTTGAGGCCATTTTATCATGCCTTTGTAAATATTTTTTGAATCATATAAAATTTCTCCCTTTTGGCAATACCGTATCTTTATTTTCCAGCATCTATTTCTAATTTTTTATTTGTGCATCGTTTTAAATGCCTTAGCATAAAATCAAATGTAATCTAGAGTATCCATTCTTAAGAGGTCCGAATGAGGCCCGATTTCAGTGGCAACTCCAGGTTACTCGTAGCTTCGAGATTTAGATAGAATTGAAGGCTTTTAAAATGTTTAAGTGTCTTAGATGATGTTTTTGCCAAGGTAACCTCTTAATAGGTTTCAATTTTATGTAAGGGCCGTACTTTCAGAGTACGGACTTCGGACATCTCCGAGTCATTTTTAAGGCGGTTGTAGCCTTTCATATTCGGGCACTACATAATAGGCTTGGTGCCTTCGAGATTTAGTAGCCTGGGTCATCCAAATTTTTATCGGTAGACAGTCCTTGAGTAGGGGTAGCTCGTGGGCTTTATGATCCAGGATTGGAGAAGTGAACTGCGCAATAATAAAGTATAAGGGAAGCAAACATTTCATTCATTGTTTAATATGTAAGGTACATGATCAAAGGCGCATAAGCCTTGTACCGTGGCTAGAGTGGACTATATGGGCACTGTTCGTATGACCGTTTTACCCTTACAATGAATCCTAACCACCAGGCCTTAGATTTTGACACATAAAATTTTCTTTTCCCTTGCTAAAGATCTTAATCTAGGGGTAATGGCCCACAGTATTCAATGACGAACTTGTGAGGGCTCAAATACTGTTGATTTGGTGCAAACGATCATAAATTTTGGTTTAAGGCCAGTCTTCAAAACTAAGGTAGCACATTTTACTGTTGCCTCGTTAAAAACCTTGCCAAAAAACCCGCTTCGGGACAAAACTGGTTCAAGGGAAAAAGATTGCAACACGTGCTTTTAGACCTAATAGCCACATCTTCCCCTGGTCGAGGACCTGCATACATTAGTACGTCATGTAACAAAATTAAAAAGGAATTAAGTTTGTACCCTTAGCAATAGTACCGCTTTAAGTGTGCCACATTCCTGTTTTCGATAGTTGTACATCATTTCCTGCTTCGAGTTTATATGAGCCTTTTCCGGTCATTCCGACAACTCGATAAGGTCCTTCCCAATTCGGGCCCAGTTTCCCTTCATTTGGGTTCCTAGTATGGGGTGTTACCTTTTTCAATACCAAGTCCCCGATTTGAAATTTTGGAGGTTGGATCTTCAGTTTTAGTACCTTCATACTCGCTGCTTCTAGGCGGCCAATCGGACTAGGGCGGCCTCCCGCCTTTCGTCTAGTAGTTCCAGGCTCGTTGTCATGGCCTTGCTATCTGACTCTTCGGTAGCATACTGGAACCTGAGGCTAGGTTCCCCTACCTCGATTGGTATTAAGGCTTCAGCTCCGTAGACCAAAGAAAATGGGGTCGCCCCGGTGCTCGACTTCGAAGTCGTATAGTATGCCCACAGGAATTTGTGAAAGATTTTCTTCCACTTTCCTTTCAAACAGGTCAACCGCTTTTTCAGGTTTTGGAGTATAGTTTTGTTCGTTGATTCCACTTGCCCATTCTCACTAGGGTGATAAGGCGTTAATAATATCTTCTTGATCTTGTGATCTTCGATAAACTTACTCATCTTGCTGCGGAAGAATTGTTTCCCATTGTCGTAAACGATCTCGGCTGGCACCACAAATCAGCATATTATGTGATCCCAGATGAAGTCGATGACATCTTTCTCTCGGACCTTGCCTTGACCCATTTGGAAAAATAATCGATCATGAATAGTATGAATTGAATTTTACTGGGCGCCCATGGCAGGGGACCAACGATGTCCATTACCCACTTTATAAACGGCCACGAGATAGGACAGAGGGGAGCATCTCTCCCGGTTGATGGATTATCGAGGTGTGTCTTTGGCACTCATCGCATTTTCGTACGAAGTCTTTCACATCCTTATCCATTTCAGTCCAGTAGTAGCCGGCTCTAATTAGCTTCTGAATCGAGGATTTTGCCCCCAAATTGTTCCCCCAGGTGCCCTCGTGAACTTCTCTTATGGAGTATTCGGTCTCTCCCAGCCTAAGCATCTAGTCAGTGGGCCGAAGAAAGATTTCCTGAACAATGCCCCTTCGACTAAGCTAAATCTGGCAGCTTTGGTCCGCAGGGCTCTCGATTCTTTAGGATCCGAAGGCAATTTTCATGTCTTCAAGTAGTCTATGTATTTGTTTCTCCAATCCCAAGTCAAACTTGTTGATTTTACTTCGGCGTGACCGTCTTCTATCACCGATTTCATCAGTTGTACCACTGAGTTGAATTCATCGGAGTCGATCGACAACCCCAAGTTAGCTAGTGCATCGGCCTCACTATTTTGATCTCGAGGTACATGCCGTAAAGTCCATTCCTTGAATCGATGCAGGGTTACCTATAATTTTTCCAAGTACCTCCGCAATCGTTCTTCTTTTACTTCGAATGTTCTATCAACTTGATTGACGACGAGGAGGGAGTCGCATTTAGCTTCGATCACTTCGACCCTAAGGCTCTTAGCTAGTTCTAGACCTGCAATCATCATTCTCGGCTTCATTGTTAGTCAATTTTACAGTTATAATAGACTTCATGATTACGCTTCCCGCAAGCAGTTTCAACACGATACTGAGCCCGCACCCCTTCACGTTGGAGGCATCATCCGCGAATAAGGTCTAGATTCCCGAATTAGACCCTGAGGTGAGCAGTAATTCCTTTTAGACTTCTGTTATTATGGTCGGTGTAAAGTCGGCCACGAAGTCTGCCAAAATCTGAGATTTTATGGCAGTTCGGGGTAGGTACTCGATGCTGTACCCAAGAGCTTGGTCTTATGCATGATATTCCTCAGCGGCTCAGAGGTTACGACACATATAGGGTGGCATTGAAAGTACAGTTTTAGCTTTGTGGAAGCGCTTAGTAAAGCGAGTGCTAACTTTTTCAGGTGAGGATACCTCGATTCGGCATCGCCTAGAGTTCTACTAACATAGTAAATAAGAATTTGTGTACCTTCTTTCTTCTGGACCAAGACGCCACTTACCGCCACCTCGAAAACCACCAAGTAGAAGTACATCTATTCATCTACCTTTGGAGTGTGCATTAGAAGGGGTCTCGACAGGTATCGTTGAGTTCTTCCAAAGCTTGTTGGCATTCTGGAGTCCACGAAAAATTATTCTTTCTCTTCAATAGCTAGAAGAATTGATGGCTCTTGTTCGAGGAACTCGAGATGAAACGACCCAATGCAGCTATACGCCCCGTCAGTCTTTGAACCGCCTTGACGTTGTCCACTATAGTGATATCCTCTATGGCCTTTATTTTGTCTTGTCGGGGTTGATCTCTATCCCCCGATTGGATACCAAAAATACGAGGAATTTACCCGAACTGACCCCGAGTGCGGACTTCTCCGAGTTTAGCTTCATTTTGTATTTTCTTAGTATGTCGAAGGTTTCCTGCAAATGTTTCAAATGGTCCTTTGCCGGAGGGACTTGGCCAACATATTGTCAAGATAAACTTCCACTGATTTCCCTATTTGTTCTTTGAACATTCGGTTTACTACCTGTTGGTAAGTGGCGCCAGCGTTCTTAAATCCAAACGACATTACATTATAGCAGTTGGTGCTGAATTTTGTTATGAAAGAAGTTTTTCTTGATCATTCGGGTCTATAGGAATTTGGTTGTACCCAGAGTCGGCACCGAGAAAACTGAGTATCTCGTGCCCGGCCAGCGCGTGATCATTTGATCTATGTTATGCAAAGGGAAAGAATCATTTGGGCATGCTACTACCACTACGTTAGCTAACCAATCCGGGTATTTGACTTCCCAGATGGATCCTATTTTTAGATGTTTGGATACCTCATCCTTGCTGAAGGCATGTTTGATCTTGGACTGTGGTCTCTTCTTCTTCTTAACCAGATGGAACTTCGAGTCCAAACTCATCTTCTGAGTGGTTACCTCCGGTGGGATCCCTAATCATGTCAAAATGGGACCAAGCAAAACAATTGGCATTAGATTTAAGAAAATCAATAAGTTTTTTCTTGAGCTTGGAGGTTAACCCCGTTACAAGGTAACTTTTCAATCAGGATGATGCCCGATTAATATGACTTACTCTAACTCTTCAATCATTGATTTGGTAGCGCCGATGTTATCAGGAGATATGATTGATCTCAAGACGTCGTAATCGTCCTTCTCGTCTGCCCCTCGTTCTTCCTGTTTCTCCAGTTCGATCGAAGCCGGTATCAGTGACTACTATTTAATCTCTTCCTTTTTGGTTGGCTCCATGTTCCTTGATGTCAAAACCACAAGCACCGAGATTACCTCATCGACAGCAAACATCTCCACTGCGACCGGCTGTTCTCCGTAGACCGTTTTTACTCCTCCCCCCCCCCTGACATGGGAAATTTCAACGCATAGTGCAAGGTCGAGGGCACCGTCCTCATGTTATGAACCCATGGCCTTCTAAATAGGGTGTTGTACCTCACGTTCCCTTCGATCATGTAGAACTTCATTTCTTGGATTGTTCCGACGGTATTTATTGCAAAGTTATCTCTTCTTTCATGGTCTCACACGCCATGTTGAATCTGTTCAATACCCGAAATGCTAGTACGATTCGGAACAGCCTTAGCCTTTAAAGTTCAGGGGTTGCCTAATAGGTCTTACGTCCCCTCAAGTGTTGTTAAATCGAAACGGCCTTGGCCTTTTAATTCGGGAATTGCCAAATAAGCTTTGTGCCCTCGAGTACTGTTAACTTGGAACGGCCTTAACCTTTAAAGTTCGGAGATTTCCTAATAGGTCTTACGTCTCCTCGAGTGAGAAAGTGAACTCGAAATGGCCTTGGCCTTTCAATTCGGGCATTGCCAAATAAGCTTTGTGCCCTCGAGTACTGTTAACTCGAAACGGCCTTAGTCTTTAAAGTTCGGGTGTTCCCTAATAGGTCTTACGTCTCCTCAAGTGTTGTTAACTCGAAAGGGGCTTGGTCTTTTAATTCGGGCGTTGTCAAATAAGCTTTGTGCCCTTGAGTACTGTTAAGTCGGAACGGCCTTAGCCTTTAAATTTCAAGGGTTGCCTAATAGGTCTTACGTCCCCTCGAGTGAGAAAGTGATTATTCAAACTCAGATTAAGGCAGCCCTTGGGCTATTTTTTTGGACTGCATTCCCCAAGTGAGAGAGTGATTATTCGATCTCAGATTAAGTTCAGATTGCGGTCCCCGAGTAAGAGAGTGATTATTCGAACTCAGGTTAAGGCGGCCCTTGGGCTCATTTTTCGGACTGCAGTCCCCGAGTGAGAGAGTGATTATTCGAACTCAGGTTAAGGCGGCCCTTGGGCTAGTTTCCTTTAGGGGATCGGAAGCAGGGAGTTCCTTGAAAAATGTAAAGGAGAAGCTTTAAAAGGAAAGACATTTGCAAAGAAGAGATTCCACTTTATTCTGCCATCTATGTGTACAAGTTTTTTGCCAGAGTTCGATCAATCTATGTGAGCACGGTTCATTTGACCGTTTGGCCCTTTACTGAATCCTATTGATCGAGACCCTTTAATCCTAAAGTCTCTTTCCATGCTAAAATCGATATTAGAGGGAAAGAACGTAAGCTTCGGGCTGTTGTCATAATCATCACCACCGGTTCGTTACTGGCCTTCGATTCTATGTTAGCACGATTTACTTGTTGCCTCATTAAAAACCTTGTCGTAAAACCCATTTGGGACAAAACCGGTCCAAGGGAAAAAGAGTGCAACACGTGCTTTCAGACCCAACATTTCGTATTATCCCTTGTTTGCTACCTACAAGCGTTAGTTTAAAATGTAAATAAAATAAAGAAAAGGGTCGTACCTTGGCAGTAATATCGCTTCAGGTGAGTTATTTTCTAGTCATTCACCGTTCATCGTCCCGAGCTTATAAGATCCCTCTCCGGTGATTTCGATGATAAGGTCCTTCGCAGTTCGGTCCCAGCTTTCCCTAGTTGTTCGGTGTGACCTTTCTTAGTACCATGTCCCCGACGTCGAAGCATCGAAGGTTGGTCCTTCTGTTGTAATAACTCTTGATTAATTGCTTTTGGGAAGTCAACCAAACAAGGGCGACTTCGCACTTTCATCTAACAGTTTCAGGTTCGTATTCATGGCCTCGATGCTTTTTAAGGCCCGATGGACCTATCGAAGCTGTTTTTGGTCATGAGTCCCCTGTTGCTCTAGCCTCGATCCTCCCTCCTTTCATTTCTTATTGAGTTCCGCCCGGACCCACGACTCCTTCTATCTCCATTATATAACTGATACCGATCCCTGTTTGGTCTTGGTTTGCAATCGATATCTCTTTTGACTCTGTCAATGGTCCTTTTGGGATAGATAGACCCCGAAGAGGCCCCGAGCTGATCATATTCAGCTCTGATTTCGATTGATACCGGTTATGTATGTCAGTCCATGTAATAGCCGGGTATTCTATTAAGTTCTGCTTTAGTTGCTATGAAGCCACCGAGCTCCGAATATTAAGTCCCTGAGTGAAGTCTTGAACAGCCCAATCATCGTCGACCAGTGGCAGATCCATCCATTCCGTTTGAAACCGAGACATGAACTCTCTGAGCATCTCGTTGTCCTTTTGTTTGACTTTGAAAAGGTCTGATTTCCTGGTCTCGACCTTGATGGCACCTGCATGTGCCTTTACGAAAGAATCTGCAAGCATAGCAAATGAGTCAATAGAATTAGGAGGTAAATTGGGATACCATATCATAGCTCCCCCTGACAAGGTCTCCCTAAATTTTTTAACAGAACATACTCGATCTCATCGTCCTCCAGTTCCCTTTGATAGCACATGTATACGAGGTTACATATTCGTGTGGATCGGTCATTCCGTTATACTTTGGTATTTCGGGCATATGGAATTTCTTGGGGATCGGTTTCGGGGCTGCGCTTGGAGGGAAAGGTCTTTGCACGAACTTCTTGGAATCTGCCCCCTCCAATACCGGAGGTGCTTCTGGGATTTGGTCTACCCTAGAAATGTAGGTTTCCACCTTTTTGTTGTTGGCCTCGATCTTTTTCTCCCCTGATTCTAACCGTTTTGTCAGCTCCTCGAGCTTCTTTATAATCTCGGGGTTAGTCTCCGATTCATGTTCATTCGAACTTTCTACGACCGATTTGTCCCTATGGGAAATTTCCCAGGATGGGTCGGCTCATCGCTGTTTGGTGCACGGCTTTAGTTTTGTAACTGAGCTATCGTCGCCTGTTGAGCCTGCAACATTTCAAAGATCACTCGTAGGCTGATCCCGTCGTCTTCAATGTTTTGGGTGTTTCGAGTTACCGATCAGACTTCTTTATAAACGCTATTTCTGGGGTCAGTAGGCAGGTTCGTATCGACAGCCACATGTGAATTAGCGTCAATCTGATCTGTGATCGGAATCTCGTTACTGGGCGCTACGTTATTATTTTCACCTTGGTGACCGGATTCAAAGTCAACATGCAGTGGTGCCGATTGAAAGCTTGACATCTCTGTATTATATCCTGGAATCAAAGACACTTCAAAGAGCAAGTGTGAAGGAGTGTGTGTAATGGAGATTTGTATCAAATAACCACTATTATCCTCAGCCCCACGGTGGGCGCCAAACTGTTTACTCTAAAAATCGGATAACAATTGAATTTATACATGGTCTTAAGGATACGTGATCTAATTTGATACAAATGACGAATAATCAAATCAAAATTAAAATTAAGTAATAAATGAAGGAATGCAAACCACCCAGGCTGAATAATGATGACCACATTGGTTGGTCCTTCTTGGGCAGGGATCGATTATAATTGAAATTGGAATAAGATAATAAGATAATGATTCAAGGGACCAATCAATAGCTGTAGTTTTTGATGAGATTCAAAGTGTGCATACTAATAATCAAACCCTCCCCCCCCCTTTTATATAGTAGAGGAATCCTACTTTAGGTACAACTCTATATAAGGTAAAAAATCTCCTGATTTGCTAATTAAACGGTTCCACTGATTCGTGCCGAGATTCCCGCCGCGATGCTCGTCCCACTACGTATATTCTGGCTTTCCGTTATTTAGGTTCGAGGGCCCCCCCTCGAGCATGTTCGGGGTCAGCATCAGTTCTGAATAACGGGCTCGGTATTCTCCCCTCGAGCATGTTCGGGGACAGCATCGGTTCCGAATAACGGGCTCGGTGTTCTTCGAGGACAGACATTCTGACCTCGTGTTCTACTTCGATGAAACTCGGTGTCGATCTTCAACCTTGTGCGTTCCGAGTCCGATCTGTCGTGCAACATTCGAGCCCGATCTTGACCATATATAGTCGAGCCCGATTCGACCGTATACAATATCTCACATAGTTTTACGGAAAAAAAAACTTACTTGCCCTAATAGTTTATCTTTTTTTGGTAAGTAAAATATTTTATTTACCAAGTATAAGTATTTACAATCTAACAAAGTGAGACTAGCTTTCTATCATGGCTCCTGCTGGACATGAAGCCCCAGCGGGAATCCCCACTAATAGTTTATCTTTACTAATGAACTTAAGACATGTACTTCTTATATACACGTATCACTTAATCATGGTTAAGTGTATGTATGTACTTAAATCTGATACCATTAATTTTTTTAGTTTAGAGTAAACCTCAAGTATGATTAAGAATTGAATTTAAGCTTTGTACACCAGCAACGTAAAATACAATAATACTGAATTTTAACGTGTGATAACACACTAATTACTATTTTTTAATAAATTATTTATTACATTAGTAGTTATTAGAACGTAAACTCTTAAGTATTTATTTTATGATTCTAGTCGCTTATAGTTTTGAACCCATAAACATGAAATGATATGGTATCTCCTTCAAGATTAATATACGGCATTACATAAGGAGATGATTGAGCCCACCGTAATTCACGCGAGCTCAAGCATAAACTTACTGTGGTTCGAAAATCTCACGATCTAAACTCTAAAGATATATTTTTGACTATGTGCTTCCAAGAAGAATCAGACAAAGTAGTTTGGGTTTGTATCTGGATTAATTGCGAAACAACTCCTTTTGTAATAGAATAGCAAGATGGGGCCAGAAAACAAATTATACTACCGCTACTACTACTCTGTGACGACCCAGCTAGTTATCTCGTGAGTTACCGCTACTGCTATCCGTATTTTATGTAATCACGTTGAATGGTTTGCGTTCGGAGTAGATTTGGTAAGAAATGAGACACTTAGTTTCTTTCAAGAAGGTTTAAGTTGTAAAAAGTCAACCGGATGTTGACTTATGAGTTAGAGGGCTCGGATGTGAATTCCGACGATTCGATTAGTTTTGGGAGATGATTTAAGACTTAGGAGTGTGATCGGAATTGGTTTTGGAGGTCCCGTGTAGAATTAGGCTTGAATTGGTGGAGTTAGTATTTTGGCGATTTCCGGTTGTTAGGCGAGATTTTGATCCGAGGGTCGGAATGGAATTCCGAGAGTTGCTATAGCTTCGTATGGTGATTTCGGACGTAGGCGTATGTCCGGATTTAAAATTGGAAGTCCGTAGGACAATTCAACGCATTTTGGCGAATGTTGGAAAATAGAAGATTTTTGGAAAGTTTGACCGAGGGGTTGACTTTTTTATATCGGGGTCGGAATCCAGTTTTGAAAAAGTTCATAGGTCCGTTATGTCATTTATGACGAAAATTTGAGGTCAATCGGACTCGATTTGATAGGTTTCGGCATCGAATGTAGAAGTTGGAATTTATTAGTTTCATTAGGCTTGAATTGGGGTATGATTCGTGTTTTTAGCATTGTTGGATGTGATTTAAGGCCTCGACTAAGTCCGTAATATGTTTTAGGACTTGTTGGTACATCCGGAAGGGGTCCCGAATGGCTCGGGTAACTTTTGAGTGGTTAAACGGACTATTTCATCTTTGGAAAAGATGAAAAAAATTGCATAAAAATTACAGAAAAATTGGTGCTTGTAGTCCAGTTTGGAAGCTCATATCTTGCAATCTATAAGGAATCAGAAAAATTGCAACACATGAAAGTTGTAGCCCTTTGAATCTAGTTATTATAATGATAAACCATCCATCATTTGTAAATATATACAGAAAGTTACAATAGATTAAAGTTGACTGGTACTGCTGCTGTTTTCCAGGCACTGTGCATGGCAGAAATTTCTGCTGCACAGGACTGGCTTTGGAAGCTTATATCTCGTAATCAGTAAGGAATTTGGAGATGATCAAAAAATAAAAGTTGTAGTCCTTTGAATCTAAGTTCCAGAAATATAAACCATTCATCATTTGGAAATCGTATAAGAAAGTTATGCTTATTTCCGTATCAGTAAAATAATTACTATTTTTCTGGTGCTAAGGCAAATTGCAGGTGTCAAATGCGATTTATAAGTCTCAAATGTCAATTTCGACTTGCTTGGACAAATTCTTAAAATGGGGGTTTCGGCTATTTTAACATATTTGGAGCTTTGGAGCTCGGATTGAAGCGATTTTTAGAGGGATTTCCACAAATTTGAAGGAGGTAAGTGTTCTTTATCATAAATCCTTCATAGATCATGATTCCATACTCATTTACATCATAAATCCATGAATCTATGGAAGAAAAATCAGATTTTTTTCCAAATCTTCCAAGAACGAAAATATAAGATTTGAAAGCCAATCCGACGTCGGAATTTGATAATTTTTGTATGGGTGAACTCGTGGGGAGATAAGGAACGCGTTGAAGTGAAAATTTTTGAACTTCGAGCAGTGGGCTCGGGGCTCGGGTTTTGCTAATTTCGGGATTTCTTGGTATTTGTGATTGTTTTCGCTTGGGCTTTGTTCCCTCAACACATTGTGACGTATTTGTTCTGAATTTGGATAGATTCGACGCACGTGAAGGCCAATTTGAAGGGCAAAGGCATTGCAGGCTAAGGATTTAGCCGGTTTGAGGTGAGTAATGATCTTAAATGATGTTCTGAGGGTTTGAAACCCCGGATGGCACATCATAGTGCTATATGGAGGTGAGGCACGCGCTCGATGATGAGCGTGGGGTCGTTTACTACCGGGGATTGTGACTTGGTCCGTCCCGATTGATGATTTTACTATATATTTGATTGAAACGTACGTGTTATCATCAAGATTTGGGCTGATTGCCATATTCGGGCTTCTTGCCAGTTATGTAAACCCTTCAGGGGTATTATTTGGGCTTCGTGCCGGTCATGTGAACCCTTTAGGGGTATTATTTGGGCTTCGTGCCGGTTATGTGAATCCTTCAGGGGTAAATTATCACTGTCTTCTAACTAATTCAGTTCATTTCTTAAATTCAATTTTGAAATTCAAATGATATTTTTAAATGATTTTAATGGGATCGGGTGGCACGCTGCCACGAGATGTGATGTGAATGGATCGGGTGACACGCCGTCAGGAGATATTGCGCTGCTGCACCCCCCACAGTAAGCGTCGGGTACCCATGGGAACGGGTGACACGCCGTCACGAGATATGACTTGGCCAGTCATGATATTTTCTTTTACTTCATGTTATTGACTTGATTATTTACATGTTTTACTGTTTCATCATGGATTGTTGTATGCCTTATGTGTTTCCTTACTCTCAGTTGTTATTTATAATTATTACTCACTGAGTTGGAAGAACTCACATTACTCCCTGCACCATGTGTGCAGATTCAGGCGTTATCGGTTCCGCTCCGAGACATTGATTACTACTGTCAAAGCGGCGATTCAGAAACTACGAGGTAGCTGTTGGTGTCCGCAGCCCCGTATCTCTTTTATCTTGTTAATTCCAGTATCTTCGAACAATTGTGCCAAGATATTGTATTAGTAATCTTATTATTAGGGTTTTCATTAGTTGCTCATGACTTTGTGACACCCCAGTTCGAGCTGTAGTCGGGATGGTTCACTGTATTTTGCTGCAAATTGCTATTATTAAACCGTACTTATATTATTTTTTGTATTGTTTAACTGTTTGAATGAAGTTTAGTTGAATTGGCTGGCCTTGTCTTCATGAGAGGTGCCATCACGATCATGGTTGGGATTTTGGGTCGTGACAGCTTGGTATCAGAGCCTAGGTTACATAGGTCTCACGAGTCATGAGCGGGTTTAGTAGATTCTTGCGGATCGGTATGGAGACGTCTGTACTTATCTTCGAGAGGCTGCGGAACCTATTTAGGAAAATTCCATATTCTTGAAATTCTTGTCGTGCAAACTTGTTTATCCAAGTACTAAAACTTCTGCTAACCTATTCTCCCACAGATGGTGAGGCCGCGAACTACTGGACGAGGTGGATTTCGAAGCAAATTCAATACTACGATTAACAGGAATTATTTTTTCCTTTTCAATATTATGTCCTAAAAATCTAATATTAGTTTGAAAAAGATTCATTTTTTGTTTAGAAATAACCAAACCATTTTGTATAATAATTTTCCTAAATATTTCTAAGTGTCTGAAATGACTTTCAATATTTTTTGAAAATACTAAAATATCATCGATATAAACAATTATAAAATTAGTATAAGAGATAAAAATATCATCCATAATTTTTTGAAGGGGCATTTTTCAATCCAAATGGCATAAATTCCACTCATATTGTCCCATTGGAACATTAAAAGCGATTTTATACTTATCTGATTCAGATATCTGAATCTGCCAATAGCCTGATTTTAAATCAAACTTAGAGAATATAATTGCATCATGATGTCTATCCAATAAATCCTTTTCATTAGGAATAGGATATCTAATCCATTTCAGCACCTTATTAAGGGGCTTATAATTTATAACCAGTCTAGGAACACCACATTCCTGTTCTGCATGTTTATTAACATAAAAAGCAGTACAAGACCATTTGGACTTTGAAGGTTTTATTAAACCTTTCTCTATTAGAGAATCAATTTTTTTGTGCATAATTCCAGATATTCTGAATTCATTTAACATGGTCTAGCTTTAGTAGGGATATTATCCTCTGAAAAGCCTTCTTCATAAGGAAGGCTTACTATATGACGTTTCCTGTTCCAAAATCGATTTGGATGATCTCCACATATCTGTAAAGAAAACTGATTCTTTATTGAATTAATTTTTTCTATTAATTTCGGAGCTTTCAAATCATGTTCAATTGTAAGACTGCAAATTTTATTTTTAAGAAAATCAATCTGTTTATTTT
The DNA here is from genome assembly GCA_002018475.1 of Nicotiana obtusifolia. NCBI lineage: Eukaryota > Viridiplantae > Streptophyta > Magnoliopsida > Solanales > Solanaceae > Nicotiana > Nicotiana obtusifolia. Next base: position 291 of record MCJB01026551.1, on the reverse strand, counting down.
TTGCAGTAATATTATTGGAAATAATTTCGTTCAAAAATCTTTGGACCAGTTGAGATATAAACTCAAAAGTAATTAATTTTCCATTGTAAATACCTGTAATGCTATTAGCATCCCAATTAGTAAAAGGCATTAGTTTATGAATAAAAGGTACACCTAAAATCATATCCTGATGAACATCTTTTATTAAAATAAAACTCTCAGGAATACAAATATTGTCTAATTAATGTAATACTTGACTAAGTCGTAATTCTATCAAGTACGTCAAATAGAATAAAGAAGTGTTGAATATAT